>QFDD01006473.1:0-12185 GCA_006871305.1 Vachellia collinsii | reverse complement strand
TTCCAATGAAGTTATTTAGTTCCTTGCTTGGAACTCTCTTTTCAACTTTTCATTTTTGGTTCTGCCATTAATATCTGTTGTTGATTTCAAATGGCGTTATGGGTCTCTCTTCACAAACATTACATTTCTCATATGCTTCATCAGTCAAAATGGGCATGTGAATTTGAAATGTGGGAATCACATAAGCAAAATTGTTCACCGGTACTTAAAGTGTTACATAATCGGACCTCTGAACCTGGATATGGAGACGCCAAGTTGTCTTCAGGAGTTTTTTAAGTGGATGAGGGCAGGGAATGGGAATCAGTTGCATATGAAACCAAAGCTACATAAGATGCATACACTACCTTTTTAGATTCTGCCTTCTCCCCTCTTCCCTTTTCACCGTTGCCTTTAGCATGACATCTTACCAAGGTCTCTTCACAAAGCTTCTGTGTTCTGTATGTCTCTAACTTCTTGAAGATGCTGTCGTTACGTTCCTTATTTTCATATTTGTAATAAATGGACTTGATATTATCATATATGTCGAAATTTTATTTCAAATGCATCATTTTGTGCTGAAAAGAATAAAGTGCTGATGGACTCCTGATGCCTGAACCAATGTTTGATTGTTTCATAAATAAGTTCAAGCAGTTGCCTGCTACTCTGAAATAGGGAAGAGGGTGAATTTTCCATGTTAAACTTTCTCCATGCGAAGTTTGAAAATAAAATCTCCGCCTTGTTCAGAGTATTTGAAATGAAGACATTTTGGACAGTTGAGGGACTCTAATGCACCGCCCAATTGAATGTCTAATTTGAAAATACTATTCTTGTGGTGCCGTTCATTCTTATTATATCCAAGAGTCCCAGTGTTTAAAGCACATTCAAGATTAGCATACATATATGGATAAATGGGACACTTGTGGCATGTCAATTCATACATGTTCATCTATTGATAATAGGAAAAGACAGTATTTGCCTGGAGAACTGCAATTGGCATCCAATCATCTATCATTCAGTCCACACACCTTAACTATAATGATTAGACCGTTCACATTTTACCGAGCACAGAGAGGGAGAGGGAGAGAGGATGTGTTTTCTCTTTCAGCTTGGCTAATCCCAGAAGTTACAGAGAACTGGCCACTTTATCTTCATTGCCCTCTCAGTTCTCTACTTCCCATAAGGCACAGTAGGCATTGGCAAGACAAAAACAAGGAGAAATGTTGGGCTTACTGGAATCAACATGTAAAGTTCTGCCATGGGGTGAGATCTTATGTATGCACCTCTTGTTTTTTAACAGATCGCTGGATGGGAGGGGCGACACAGATATGGGATTCATTTTGTTCGAAGCATGAATTAGTAATTGTCCTTTTTGCAGTATGACATCCTATGGATCATCCTGTTTAATTTTAGAAGTTGTTTCAATGTTCAACACTATGGTAATTGCTCAGCTGGATTATCATTTTTGCATTGAGGGATGGTTTGATATGGTATATGTATTATTCTTGATACGACACAGTTGCCTTCTAGAGATTGTGTTTATGGTGATTATGCTTTTAAATTCCTCTTTTGTTTTTCTTACTATCTCTGAAATCATTTCTACCATTCTATCTGCAGATAAGAAAATTATACCAAAGGCAGCAAATGACATCAAATTGATAAATGCTGGGAAAATTTTGGAAAACAGCAAGACAGTTGGCCAATGTAAAGTTCCTTTTGGTGATCTACCAAGAGGAGTTATCACCATGCATGTTGTTGTCCAGCCATCTTTGGCAAAAGCAAAAACAGGTAAATTTCAGTGACTTGTGCAGATACGTTCTATTTATTATATTGATTGACAGGCTTATTTCAGAAATCAGTGCGAACATACTTGTTTTATTGCTTTGCTGTGAACCTATGCCAAGGAGTGCTGATAAGTATACTAATGAGTAAATGACCGCCCTATGAATGTTGGTGTTGATGCATTTGTTAAAAGTGCAGGGAATGAAATCTCTCCAAAAATGGAGATAAGTTAGATTATATGTCTTCTGGCGAAGTAATGATCAAATGTGAAGTAGGAAGGTATTGTGATTTCTGATGGCGTGCCAAATTTTTGTTTTGTTGAACAGAGAAAAAGGTTGACGAGGCTCCAAAAAAACACATATGTTCATGTTCGATAATGTGATTACTGATAAGTGAGAATACATGGTGGTCCAGAGTTAATCTGCTGAGATTGCCTCAAGATTTGCGATTGCTTGGATCTCTCAGGCAAAGGTCATGGAAATGCGTAGCTGGAAAGACAATAATATGTAGAATAGTCCCAACCCCCATTGTTAGATGTTCGTTGGAGGGCATTCCTGTGTAACAATGCTTGTTTGTCTTCATTTTCCTTTTGTTCTATAAAATTGGTGTTTGATGTATCTTGGAAGAGGCAATCTTATTTTTTAGTTTAATATAATACATGGCAGTTGCTCCTCTCAATGGTACTTCTTTTCTAAGCGTACCTTGATCTCCTGACATTATTGTTTTACAACTAGCTGGTGCTCTTAGGAACGCACATTTTGACCCCCGCAACCTACTTTATAGTAATGTCCATTTGTCTATCAAGTGAAAGTGGGTTTATGTGATTTAATGGAATACGTGCAACGCGCGTAAGAATTTGTCCTAAAAAGATAGCGAATTGTCACGGGTGACTCCTTGGAGTCCCACATCGGATAGGTGTGGAGGGGTCCTGGGTTATATAAGCGTGGGCGCTGTACACCCCATCAGATGCATCTTTTGGGGATAGGGTAATGGCCACGTGACAAGTGGTATCAGAGCCGACCCGCTCCGACTCCGATGTCCCGCCAAGCGCCCCTCGGGGTGTGGGGTAGGTAGGGGGCCCCACTGTGACGAGTGCGTCACAGGATTGGGTGGGGGAGGATGTCACGGGTGACTCCTTGGAGTCCCACATCGGATAGGTGTGGAGGGGTCCTGGGCTATATAAGCGTGGGCGCTGCACACCCCACCAGATGCATCTTTTGGGAGAGGGTAATGGCCCCGCGACAGAATGCTCTCTACTTGATGCATGAGTGTTTAGTTTTTGGCCTTTTGTTTTGAGGTAGGCAAATAAATCGTCACATGGTGAACATATATATAATTTAGAACTGAATCTAAATAATGCAACTTGTAATTTTATTAAATAAATCCAAGCTTCGTAAAAAAAAAACCTAAATAGCTTAACTTGTAATTTTATTAAATAAATCTAAGATGTCCAATTTGTCTCCCAATAAGGCCTCATAGAAATTAATTAATTGATAAATGCCAGACAGGCAACTATGTCTAATAGTCGTCACAGACTCTGGATGAGATGAGAGGCCCACAAAGTGATGCTTCATCCAGGGAGGGAACTAGTTACGCTGTTAATTAGAAGTGATGAGTTTATTTTATTCATTAGATCTGAACTATTTAGATCTGATTTAGACAATCTAAATTTGTTTTTTTTTATTTTTATGAAAAAACAATATTTTAATGGTTATAAGATCTAAAATAAAATTAATCTTTTAACTATCATATTTTTAAATAATAACTTTTTTAAAAAAATTGTTAATTTAAAAAAATCAAATATGGATTGTTGATAATCAAATTTGAATTGTCCAAATCTAATAAGTTAGATAAACTTATCACTTTGATGAACACTTTAACCGGCTTCTTGAATGAATATGAATTAGAAATCCCCACTAATGCCTTATTTCGTTTTTAATTCTTTCAAATTTTATTCACATATTTTTAAGGTACACGAACTTGAATCGGTAATTGAACCAATCAAGGCAGTGGGATAAGGGTCAGTGGGTTATATCGGAGTCAAATAAGGGGTTAGACCGACGAGGAATAAAAAAATAAATCTCATCACACATTGAGACAACTAAACCATCTAAAATTGGAAATTTCAAAAACTAAGTAGTAAATTCCATTATTAGTAAAGTAATATTTACTAAACCAATCATATACTTATAGTTTATTTATTATCTAATATTATTTACAATTTCAAAATATTTATCCTAGCAAAATCTCAAAATATATATGGTAAGGGGTTTTTTTTTTTTTTTTTCTAACTTTCAAATTTGAAATTTGACATTTTTAAAAAAGATCATTCATTTTTTTTAAATAATTAAAAAGAATATGAGCAGATATAGATGTGACAGTGAGCTTGCATGGAGAAGGGCTTCCGTTTTTTATTTTTTTCAACTTTCAAATTTAGAATTTTTAAAAAATTCATCCATTTCTTTTTTAAAAAAATTTAAAAGTTAATTGAAAAAAAAAAGTAAACCGATCAACCCATCTAACTCAATGGGTTGACCCTGAGTTACCTCAAGTCAGTCTGGATTGCACCGGGTTGATCTAGCCTGGATAGAATTAGAGGTCGAGTCACCGAATTTTAGCTTGACCCAACTGATTCAATATAGATTTCTGTACATTTGACTATTTTGATTAGAGCATATCCCATTTATCCTATTCATTCAGTCATTTTAATTCCCCCGTGTCAAGAAGTCATTTTCACAAGACATATTATTATAAATGCCAAAGATATATTTTAATTCTCTCACCATATCCCATACACTTGGGCCTCTGCAGAACATGAAAAGTTTCATGGTAGGTGCTATAAAAAAGACCATCAACTTTCTGAGTAGAATCATTCAGAGGCGCAACGCGATTGATTATTAGGAATAATTTCCCACCACCGCCATTGCAATAAGTAGAGAAGACCGTGAAAGGGATGGCACAGTTTATGATTGTGTTTGTGAAATGCGTAGCATTTGGATCGTCGTGTTTGGGCAACAACACAGACGCACGCAGCAGCTGAACCAGGCTCTAACCAATACTTGCTCGCCTTGACATGGCCTAACCAGTTTTGCTTCTCCACCAAATCCTGCAATCCCTCCTTCCCCAACCAATACTTCACCATCCATGAACTTTGGCCTCAGTTTAATGCTTACCCAATGCCCACAGTACTGCAGCACAACCCAACAGCTCACCAACGATATCGTATTATATATATATATCATCCTCTCTTTCAAAAATTATAGGTGTACCGTCTGTGTGTAGTTTTATTTGCGTTTATTGATTAATTTGTTGCTGATTTGTTGTCCTTGTTTTGCGTGGGTGTGGTTTGAGCAGTTGAAGGACGAGTACGATCAGCTCAAATACTGGCCTGATCTAAAGAATGCACAAGACTTTGAAGCAAGCAAGACCTTTTGGAGACATGAGCGGAACAAGCACGGGACCTGCTCTTCACACAAGCTCACGCCATTACAGAACTTCCAAAAAAGTATCGATCGATTTTGCCAAAAAGTACTCCCGCAAAATCTCCCAGGCTCTCAAAGAGAGAGGTAACTGATATATATATATATATATATGAGGATGATGATTATATATATTGATACAGCGATATACGCATGAGTTGAGTTGAATGTTGTTTATGATACAGGGTTGAAAGCAGATGGAGCCAAGTATGGGAACTTGGACATACTTAACGCCGTTGAGGAAGCTACTGGTTCTGTTCCCTTGCTGAGCCTCACCTCTGGAGGTGAAGCTCTGCTTGAGATTGATCTGTATGTGTGTGAAAGAGGACGCCGTTACACTCTTTGACTGTGAAACTCTCACATTTGCTGCTCCTCCGGTGTCGCCTAATTCTTCTCCTTCTCCTTCTCCCTCATCTGCCTTGGAGGCCGTCCACGGAGCAGCAGGTCTCCTATAATAGTGCTTGCTAGCTAGTAGCTATCATCATTAATAATTTCTGCTCAGTTAATTAATACAGCATATGAAATGTTAATGAGGCTTCTGTACTGTTGTGTTATAATGCGACACATTATTGTAAACCTATCGTTTTGTCAACTCCTAAATAAAATAATCAGACAGCAAGTTTACAACCATATACAAAACCATCAAAGTTGACTGCTTAATATGTATACGATGCATAATCACGCAAAAACGGATGATGCGACTAGCCTTTTCGAGTGAAAAACAAAAAAGAACCCTGCTTTTTTATTGCAAGTTGATTTTAAGACTTTGTTTAATGTTTTTATGATAAAATTCACATTTCAAAGTTCATCATAATACACACACTCGTACTTGGATCAAGTGCCAATGAATTTGTTTAATCATGCAGCTAATTCATTTTTTAATGATGATTATGAATAAATAGAGCATATATATGATCAGATCTGCTCACTTCCTTGGATCCTAGGTCATGGCATTTAATAATTAAATTTTGTTTCCGTGAGACTATACATTTATATTTAATTTAGTTCAATGCTTGGAGAAAAGACATAAAAAGCCAGGTTGATTGTGTTACCAATTCTCCAGATAATCCTATCAATGATGTACGTATCTCGTTGATTTCATTTATAATCAGTTTAGTCATGCATACTCCTTCTTTCTCTCCCTCCCAAATAATTTATCTGTTTTCTCTATCAATCCTAGAAATAGTAACAATGCGATCCCTTGGGTGTAAATCAGATATATAATGATTTTTTATTATAACTTTGTCCAAAAATTACAAAAATAACGCCTGAACAGCTGCCATATAGAGCAACTGTTTTTTTTTTTTTAAAAAAAAAAAATAGTTCGAAGCTTTCAGCCTATTTCAGTATTGACTTGAAAAACTCCTTAGTAGTCTGGATCATACGGGATGTTGGGTGCTTGGTTTAGCTTAAAATGAGTGTCTCCATACTTTACCAGACAAGACTCCTATCCTATGTTTACTTTACTGTAAATAGCTGCACTTTTGAATACTAAGTCATTTATAGTTGTGTCCTCCCACTCCAAGCTGTTAAATTCCAATGGCTGCTCCACCATGTGCAGAAGTTGGCGAGACAATTGAGAGTGGGGGCTTGTTCATCTTCAATGGCGGCCCTGTAGATGGTTGTGAACCACGTCCCACAAAAGGGCGAAACTTTTCCCCATTATCCATATTTGGTCCCTATTCTATAATTTGATCATGTCCCCTTTTTGGGCTTTTCTGGATGGTCGTCCTGCATCTGAGTCCCACACCACCACCATCCTCATCGTCATTATCACTTTAGAGCCCTCATTCCTGGTTTCTCAATGTAATAAAAAGAATCAACATTTGTAATCCTAATAGCTTTTGGACTCACAACGCAATCAAAACATTATAATTGAATGGTGAAGAGCTCATAATTAGCAATGACCATTGCCCATGCACGCTTGTTCCCACAGTAAAAAACGGTATTCATTTTGTTGACGGTGATAAGAAAGATGGTGATCCGACGGCGCAAGTTGAAACGTCGTCGAGATGCTTCCTCAAAAGAGCCCTTCTTTATGATCCAAGAGAGCAATGTTGGGCATGGAGGGTTGAGTAAATTTGCCAATTAATGCTTCGCTCAGAGACTGTTCTCTTCTCAATGGCAATAGCTCTCTGCTCTGAAATCGCAGCATATGAATGACTTGAATGCTCTCACCAGTCTCTTGCTTTTCTTCAATGCAGCAGCAGAAGCACGGATGAGAAATGATCTCAATCAATATATTATTTGATTACCGCAAGTAGTTACTTTGCGACTTAATTGAAACTATGTCGTGTAAATTTGTAATAATAAGTACTTTTACATCACATCAACTGGGATTTCTATATAAACAGCTACGTACGCCATAGATCACTCAATCTCTCAAACGAAACTGTTTTGCCTCTCCCCCACAAAGAGTATATCTACTTATTGTTCTATCTCTTCTCTTCTCTCTCCTACTCATTAACTCCATGTCTTGCCAAACAACATTCACATGTCTTTGTTTCTAGCGGAAAAAGATACACTATTTCCAACTTTTTGCTAGAGGAGGTTGCTTCTCCACTAAAACTTGCCCCTCCATCATCCATCCACACACCAAACTAATCTTTTACTGTTGTTAATGCTCTGAAATCAAAGCTAGCTTCTTTTCTTTTCTTTTTTGTTTTTTGCAGCTCCTCTCGTAAATAATGCACTCGGAAGCTTCAATTCCTTTCGTAATTTCCAAAACCTCCGCCGTCATGAATTCTATAATTCTCTTTCTTCTTATATCTCTGTTCACACAATTTTCGGAAGTTGAGCCTGCAATACCAAAACGCAATTTGCCGGGCAAGATTGTGCAACCCAGCCCTGAAATCACTGTCATGGGATTTGTTTATTGTGATATCTGCTCCAACAACAGCTTCTCCAGACACAGCTACTTCTTGCCTGGTAATATATAACTTCTAGGTTGAGAATTTGAATCTGGAAGAAAAATAGATGCATATGAACTCTTTTTTTTGTTCTTTACCTGCAGGTGCTGAAGTGAGAATAGATTGTGTTTTCAAGGCTCTATCAGCAAAAACTGAAGAACAGATATCAGTTTCAGTGAATAGAACAACGAATAAGTATGGGATGTACAAGCTGGGAATCCCATCAGTGGATGGAGTGAGATGTGCAGAAGATTCAGAATTAGTGTCTTCTTGCCAGGCAAGTCTAGTTGGTAGCTCATCTTCTGCATGCAATGTTCCTGGGTACAGAACCACTTCTGATGAGATAGCAATCAAAGCAAGGCGAGCAAATCTCTGCATATACAGTTTAAATGCTCTGAATTTCAGACCAACCAAAAGGGACATCACCTTGTGTGGTAATTGAAACTATGAACAAGCTAGCTTACACAAGTAGTAGCCAGAGTACTAGCATACTAGGTTACTTCTTGTATACACTTTCTCAAGAAAACCTAAAACTCAGATATGTTGGTCCCTCTCTTTTTAGCCCACCATAAGGGCATACAAGTCTCTTCTCTACTCTCTGTCTTGATTGTTTTCCTGCATTACTTGTTTGGCTCTGGAGTTTGTGTGCAAATTAAAGAGAAGTTCATTTAGTTTGTCGTTTAAATGCGTCGATGTATATAACATCTCTCTCTCTCTCTCAACTGTAAAGAACAAGTAACTTGTAATAAACTCTGGCTTATGTTTTTCGGTGGAGGTTGCGGTTACAGATAAGAGAAAAAATAATTGTTCTGCTGTTGCCTTTCCTAGTGATTCCATCAGACACCAATCAGCTATATGTTGTGTTCCAGATTATTAGATTACTAATCCAACAGCAAGTTGACTATTCATGAGGACCAAATATTTTATGACACTATTGAAAGAGACCAGATAATATTTGGAACGTCCATAACTTCATTTGTAATACGACTATGAGTAAGATAGATGACATTACACCAAGGTTTTATGACATTTCACACCCCCACCCAAAAAGAAAAAAACATTCAAGTTTGTTCATTGCCCATCCTAAATTCCGATTGATGGGACTTGCATCGTTGAAATAGTTTTACAGAGAAACTGGCTGGTTTTGATCACTTCTTGTCTCCGGGTGTCCTTTTTATCAGAACTACGGAGATGGCTGCCAGTTAAAGTTTTCCTAAAGTGGATCCACTGGTGACTATCATAACATCAATTAGACAACCTTTAGAGTCGTTAGAATCATAAAATGCATGGATAGCAATTTCCTATGAAATTACTGTGATGCAATCCACAGTAACTTCTTGTCACAATTTTAAGTAGAGTATTTATGGCAACCTGAAACAGAGAAAGTATCTCATATAGCCTTTTAGAAGCATTACTTCTATTGTTGAAACTTGAAACATTAGAATGTGACGTTCATACAAATCTAAATATATGTGTCTGTTGCAAAAGTTCATCTCAAAATTTGGTGAGCAATTTTTATGGATCATTTTGATATTGACTCAGAAATACTAGAGAAGATAACACCAGTTTCTACTGTCACTAGAGTAACGAATTTTCTAATGCATCTTGCATGAACAGGAAAAGGCTTGTGTCAAAACTTATGCTTTTAAAATGGATCACACTCAAAACAGGCACTAAATCTGTAAATCTGCAACTTCACATAGAAGTCCAGCATAGATATTTTTATTACGATATTGTATATTACTATTTCAGTATTTCCACCTAAACGAAAATATGTGGAGTAGTCTATGACTTTCAAAGTGGCCATTCCTCTCTTTGGGTAATAGATTTTCTCAACTCATAGTCCATCATTTGTCTTACCCTATACATAGAACCGATATGGGATAACATGACATAGGAACAAGTACTCTATTTTTTTAAAGCATAACAAAGCCCTATATCTGCATCAATCCTTGAAAAACCTTCATGGCAGGAGCTGGTAAACCTAGAAGCACATTGATGTTCTTCCTCTCTTTCCCATGAGATAGGAACAGGATCACTTCTTTTTCTGGCAATGAAACTGGCCCTGATAGAACAGGCTCTCCCCATCCAAAATCAGTGACATGGAAGGAAAGCCTAGACCACGTTGTGATCAAAAGGGTACAAGCCAGAGATGGCTTAGATCTTGTCACTTCAAAATAATCTATTGCTGATCTCATGTAGCTGTCTGTGACCATCTTGATTGCATCTTGAATCAGCCTCACGGCGAATGAGAAGGGCTTATTTGATAGTTCGCCTGCTTCACTCACACAATTTGTTAATACAATCCCATTCCCAAAGTACCCTTTTGGTAGAGGAGGCTTAAATCTATGCCTTCCATCAACTGCAAAAAGGAGCTTTGTCTTCTGCTCTGGCAGCATTTTTAATGCTTTGGTCCTAGCAATCCAAACGAATGCTGAGAGGGCTTCAAAAGCAGTGCAAGATTCAAGAACCCCATCACGCATGGCCTTCATCTTCAGTTGATTTAGCTTCTCAGGATCAAAACAGAAGGAGCTGTGGATCATCATGCCTTCTTCATACAAGACATTGGTGCTGGACATGTCTTCAATTTCTGCAAATTCAAGGTGATGATACTGTATCTGAGGTGGGTCACGTACCTTGAGTATGCTTCTGTCCAGGAATGGTGGGACAGAGAGTGGTAGGCCCCTGGCTATTTCACCCCAAGAGTTTATAAACTCCATAGCGCCAATCCCATCAAACATACAGTGATTCACGCACAGCCCGACAGCAAATCCTCCGCATTTAAACTTTGTCACCTATAATAAAGAGTTGAAACTCAATGCATCAATACTGCAAATTACCAATTCAGGTTGATGTAAACAGAACATTTGCATTAAAAAAGAAAAAAAAAACAACTAAATGAGTTAGTCTTCCATTTCTTCCATTGCATGTCTCTGTACAGTAAGCCCCTGCACATTCTAAGTACAGACCTTTGCATGTAAATTCTTCAGTGTTAAGAGTCCAAATGAGACAAAAATGTTGAACTAGGAGATACCTGGGCAACCAATAGAGGTATCTGAAGTATGTGTTTGACGCCAGGAATGTCATAAACAAGCTTCCCAAGGATACTAGGATCTGCCTTTGTAATCCCACTAATCTCTTCCATTGAACAGTTTGCTTCAGCTTCCACAAACAGAGCACCCTCCCCTGTGCACTCCACCATGAGTTTACCCTCTGAACTGACGTTCAGCCTCCCAGCAAGAGGGTAATACTCAACAAGAACCTTGCTCAATGCATTCTTCAGAACTTCCCCTGCCTTGTTATTTCCTTTGTCTGCCATTTTGAAGAAGTAAACAGTTCGGACGATCACCGCAATGTTCTGGTCAAGATTGGAAAGGAAATATATGTCTTTCTCTGTTTTCTCTGCAGGAAGAACTAGAGTTGGCTTCCCAATCCTCACTTCAAGTTGGAAAGCGTTCCCATTACAGTTCTCCATGTTACCTCTGTGTAAAAAGAAACTGATAAGATCATTAGAAGGACTTGATTTATATCCAGAGCCATGTCAACAAGATGAAAGTAGAAGAAGCCAGCTTCAATATGATCGGATTCTGGGACACAACACAAGGGTCTCGTTTCTCATACACGGTTATGACATGTCCCAACTTTCAAGAGCATTTCCCAGATATGCTTCTTACGTACATATAAAAGGTATTAATTAAATGGTCAAAAATATAGAAATGTGAGAGAGGGAGTGCAATGTGAAGGTAAAAGGTGAGTTGTTTATGGGTAATGTTGCAGGACATGGAGTAGGAGATCAGAAGAGGCTTTAGAGGAAAGATATTTATTTGCTTCTGCATGTTTCTTTTATTTGCTTCCAGAGACCTATTAGATGTTCATAATCAACGGAGTCAGAAGCAGGTGAAAATAAAATTGGCTTTTACAGTGGGGCTAGCCTGGTCTGATGAAACTTGCATGCTTGCTGTTTAATTTTAATATATCATGTTCTAATCCATCGGTAATCAGCCACAGAATGTAAACTTCTACTTCATTTTCCCCATGA
>QFDD01006472.1:0-10616 GCA_006871305.1 Vachellia collinsii | reverse complement strand
GTCCGTGGGCTGGTCGATCCGAACCATGCTCTCAGATAAGTTCACGACGGAAGGATCGCCGATGTGAACGAAATCTTCGCCTTCGACGGCAGGTGTAACAGATTCCGACGGTTGTGGGTCCATCACCAGCCGGTGAGCGTCGAGAATTGGCGGCCGTAGAAACTCTGAGCTCAGAAATTCGGTGTGGTTGAAAAATGTTATGTAAGTGTGAAGGCAAAGGATTGTGCGGGAAGTTAAGCAAAGCCGCGACTCGGGCGATTGAGCGCGAGTGACCAGGCCTATAGCAGCCAAATTGTCCGCCCGATCAGTGGCTCGGTCCGTCAGGTTTCGACCGCCGGTGACGATTTAATTGAGATTGTTATATATCAATCCAGTTATTCTCGAGCGGCCAACACTAGGAGCATGTTTTGGGACATTTTGAAATGTGGCCCCAAAACTTTCGTTTTTAAAAAAAATAGGTAAATATATTTTAAAAATACATAATAATTTTTAATTCTTAAAATTATAATTTTGTATGAGACACACAAATATCTTTAAAATTTTTAAAACAGTTTTTAATTTTCAAAATCATTATTTGGGGTGGGTGTAAATTATAGTTTTCTAAAAAACTATTCTTTCCAACTTTTTAAAAACTAGTTTTTAAAATATATTCTTTAAAATAACTTTTATACAGAGTAAGATAAAATATATTCTTTAAAAGCTAATCAAAACATAGCTTTAAAGCTCTCCGCCCAAAACAATAGTACATAAAATGGTGGGGCCTCGATGTGTTGTGGATTCTGAATATATTTAAATTTAATTGAGAAAAATGTACTTTTTACCTTTGATATAGAAATTAGTTTTTTTTTTATAGTAACACAAATGGACTCGTTCAAAGGTCAATGATCAAATTGTAACCGAACTAGAGGCACTTGGACAGACTAGACACATGATCAAGTTATTAATATACTTCAAAAATATCCTAATTATTTTAAACAAGAAAGAAAAATAAAAATATATTAAAATTGATTTAAAATAAAAAAAATAACAATGAAAATATTTATATGATTCATATAGTTATCTAAAACTTTGGGCCTTCCCTGCGCAGTATAGGTGGAGCGCAAAGAAAGCCTCCTTCCAGGGGTTCCAAGCATCAATGAGATACCACTCTCAAAATTTAGAATTCTAATATTGCGTGAAGATCTACAGAGGTAGACAGTTTCTACTTTGAATTAATATTATTTTTTTATCTTTCAAATTTGTATGAATTTTAGTTTTGATCCCTCAAATTGGAAACTTATATTTTTTATTCCTATTGATTCATAAGGACTTTGATTTTTTTTGAGTGAAAGGAGGATTTTATTGCATAAAATTTTACAAGGTTATCAATCCAAAAACATTACAAGTACAAAGTAGAAAGAGCATGGCTGAATCAAGTTAATCCTATGCTCTTGTACAATACGCGTGCTATCATTGTATGCTCACTTAGAGAGAGGACTTGATTGACGAATCGATGAGGCTAGGTAGTTTCATTGCAGAACAATCTTCTACTTCTTGCTTCCCACAATTTCCAACATAATGTGCTGAAAGCTATGCACTATGGTGTGTTAGTTTTGCATGACCTAAGGTTCCCAAGCATCCAATTAGTAAAAGAGTAGTGATAGAATTGGTATTGAAGATGGTTGGGAACCATGCGATTCTAGCATGACAAAGCTTGGTTGCAGGATCTAAAAGCAT
This sequence comes from Vachellia collinsii, assembly GCA_006871305.1. Taxonomy (NCBI): domain Eukaryota; kingdom Viridiplantae; phylum Streptophyta; class Magnoliopsida; order Fabales; family Fabaceae; genus Vachellia; species Vachellia collinsii. The sequence goes on along the minus strand of QFDD01006472.1, from coordinate 8,900 downwards.
GGTCGAGATCTTCTGCTGCACGTCCGCGTATCCCACAAACATCTGCAAAAGCCACATGCCATTTAACCCTTTCCACATTAGTGAGAAGCTTGTTGCTTAGAGCTAGCCATAGAAACATTTTAATTCGTTGAGGCCCTGGCCAGTTCCAAACAAGGTTCCACTTGGGATTTTCATTGTTCCATTCATCCTTCATAAGCATGCAATACAAAGACTATACTGTAAATTCTCCTTTGCTCCTAAGATTCTATTCGTATCTATCAGATGGAAGAGGCACTCTATGATTCATGATCTGGTTAGTAATGTCTAGAGGTAGAAGCCTTGCAAAGTCATGCGTTTTCCAAGACCCATTTGGGGAGATGAAATAGTCAATAGTCTTGGTTCGATCGGCCTCCCCAATTGGAGTGAATGTCAGGTTGTAGAGAGGACCCAAACCTCCTACCCAAAAATTTGTCCAGAATTTAGTGTGCGTCCCGTTGCCAACTCTCAAGATGATGCCCATGTTTATAGTTTCCCATATTGCAAGGAGGCTTCTCTACAAGTGGGATGCATTTGGGTTCTTTGCTCTGCTCCTCTATTTTTCTAGCCATCCAAATTTTGAAAGGAGATCAGGTTTGGTAATAACAGCAAAAACAAGCTTCATGAGGAGTGTTGAATTTTGTTTCTCAAGGTTCTTAAGTCCACATCCACCACATTGTTTTAGTTGGCACATTGAGCTCCAATTTATAAGATGGACTTTTTTATGCTGCTCTGTGGAACCCCAAACAACATTCTTGATAAACAAATTGGATCCTTGTAAATGTTGAGGTAGGCAACCGTGTAGATTGCATAGCATAAAAGGGAATCATTGATAAAACAGATTAATCAAGAGTTATGCATCTTGCTAAAGAGAGAGATGAAGCCTTCTAGCCTGATAGTTTTTGTTGCACTTGTTCCTCAATGTATTAGTATGGTTTTTTAGTAACTCTGCTATGAAGTAAAGGAATACCCAAATACTTGCCAAGCAAATATGTTTTCTTGAAACCCATTTTATTGCAAATTGAGTTTGCCTCACAGGGCTGAACATTCTTGGAAAATAATATTCTTGTCTTGGCTTCACTGACCTTCTGCCCTGATGACAAACAAAAATCATTTAAGAGTTTGTGGATGAGACTAAGTTGGGGCTCCTCTATAGCGCTAAACAAGATTAAGTCACTCGCAAAGAAGAGATGGGATAATAATAGACCCTGCTTCCCCATGCGGATGGGATGCCATGCACCTGTAGTGACTTCCTGTCTAATAGCCTAAGATAGTCTTTCCATACACAAGACAAAAATGTATGGAGATAACGGGTCATCTTATCTAATTTCACGTTACTCTGAAGGTTTCCCATTCCAGATAACCTGCTTGGAAGCTGTGGTGACACATTTCATAATAATAGTAATGATATTAGCAGGAATATGTGCCTCCTTTAGAGTATCAGCAATAAAATTCCAATTAAACGGATTAAAGGCTTTTTCAAGATCTACCTTGATAGCCATCCACCCCATCTTACCAATTTTTCTCCTTATAGAGTGTATAGCTTCTTGGGAGATAATTATGTTATTTGTGATGTTACGGCCCTTAATGAAACTAGTTTAGTAAGGAAGAGTGATCAACGGCATAGCTCGGCTCAATCTAGTAGCAATTATCTTAGTAACAATTTTATATATCGTGTAGCAGAGGCTAATGGGCCTAAACTCCTTCAGCATTGATGGATGGTCAACTTTAGGAATTAAGGCAATTAGAGTGCGGTTGAAGCTTGGATCGATATCTCCTCCTTCAAAAATGGATTTAACTTCATGAAATAATGAGTTGCCAACCGTCTCCTACTAGTTTTGGAAGAAGAACGCATGTAACCCGTTGGCTCCAGGGGATTTAAGCGGTGACATATCAAAAAGAGCCTGTTTAGTTTATGCTTTTGTAACAAGGCAATCAATAAGTGCTACTATTGACTTAGGTTTGTCATTGATGTATAAGGTGGCAAAGTAATCTAATGCCATTGTACGCAATTTATCTTGATCAACTTCCTAATCACCATTCTCAATTTTGAGCATCACGATCTTATTGTAGCGCCTTCTGATTATAGCCTTGGTGTGATAAAAATGCGTATTACAGTCACCATCACAAATCCATTGGTTGCGTGATTTTTACATCCATAACAACTCTTCTCAAAAGTAAATATTTTTATACTCAATTAAAAGATAACACTATTTTCATAAGGATTTTAATATTTAACAACATCAAATATTACCGTAAAGTAAAGGACCAAAACCAAAATCTGTTAAAAGCTTAAAAACTAAAACCAAAATTAGGCAAAAATATAAAGACCAAAATATTTTCGTTTTGATCTTAATACTTTTAACAATTTTTGCTTTTTGACCTCTACGCTTAATGGTGATACTTAACACTATTAAACATTTAAATCTTTGTAAAATTACATAGACCAAAATCATATGTCTGAAACTTGAAAAACTAAAATCAACATTCATGCAAACTTGAAAAACTAAAAATAATGTTAACCCAGTTTTATATAATTATTTGTTTTCCAATACTTATAATGTATGAATATGAATAAAATAAAGTTTAGAAACATGTTTTAATTTTTAAAAACAGAGAAAAGATTTGACCACTTCAAAATTCCAAACGACACCATGTCAGGATCTCCGACATAAGCCTGTGCAAAGTTGAAACAGCTGAGACTCGAGATCACAGAGAAAGATAATATTTCCAGTATTATCATTGTTCAGAATGAGAATGCTTAGTCTGGTTTTGATAGTCAAAATTTCTAGCTCTTGGAAATGAACCAGAGAAATCCAACTATACAGAATATATATCACTGCAACCATACAAAATTCCACACATAAATAATCTGTTTCTTCCTCCAGTATCTAAAATCGAAAACGCAATCAGATACTGATTTTACAACTACCGAGTCGTCAAAGAAATGTAACCACTGCTAGAATTTATAAGTTGGACTATATATCCATGTCTGCAATTGCTGCCTCTTCATCAAACCCATCTACATCCACATTCTCATCATCACCTTCATACTGCAAATGAATAAAAAGTGCTCTTTCAAATGCCATATGCATCATAAATTCCAACGCAGAAACTGTATTTGGATATTCTTGCAAAATAAATGAAAACACACCCGACATGATAAAAGCAAACCATTTGAAGCACAAACTTCGGCATAAAATGAAAGCGGATTTGGCATAATAATGCATATGGCTGTACACTAGCGGGTGAAGAACTGACCCGTGAATAATTCGTTCCAGCAGTCAGAGTTGGGGGAAGCAGTGGCAAACTCTTCGCCTTAAATGGCACTTCGTTCTCAATTTCTGTGGTTGCAGTTTCAGTGTTATCAATTTCATCATCAAGCTCGATCTCAACTTCCTCATCAACCACATGAGCTGCCATGCTGGTTAATGGCACACCGAGCCTACTTTCCTTCAACTGCACATCATCAATGAGAACAAGTATCAACCTTTCTAAGCTGAGGTCACTAGCATCATCAATCGCCAACTTTGAAAACAATCCCATTCAAGAATATGAACCACAACATTCAGTGTGTAAAGAACTCTCATATATTAAGGAGTCTTACCTTTTCTAAGCCGAGGTTGCCAGAAGAAGTTCCTTTCTTTGGCCTTCCTTCAAGATTATGGGACTTAGTCGCTAGAGTCCCATTATTTAGGGCCTCAGGGCCCTCATAACCCTTATCGTTTGACTCAGCCACCAAATTCCACCGAGAACGCTTCCTGGTTCTGGCTGTTCCAACCAAATACCCATATTTTGATTTATATACATGCCACAGAGAAGTCAGCATAAATAACAGAAGGGCAAATGGATATGACAGATGGCCATATTATTCGCACAAAAAAGGCATCACAATGAGTCATAAAGCTGGAACCAAATGTACAGATTTACAGCCTTTACATTAGGGTATAAAAAAAAGTAAGGTGTGACCAGAATTTAGAAATACAACTAATTTTGTTCACTAAATTTTACAAAATTACTACCTTGTTTTGTTTCTTCAACAGCATCATGACCAACAGGCAGCCTTTTCCTGTGTGGAGAGGCATCATTCTGCTCCACATTATCTTTGATGATGGATGGAAAACCTACGTCCTCAGCATTGCTTACAATATCAATGCTCAAGTCTTCTTCATTGACACCAATTCTAGCAATGTCCGAGTCAAGCTGATCTCCCAACCTTTGAAGTCGAGCCTGTGATCTACACAGGCCAACAAACTCAATTAGCTCGTAATTTTGTTGAAGACTCTTCCCTCAAAAAAGGAATCAAGACAATAGATATAAATAAATTCATCAATTTGCAAATAAAACAAATTAATTCTGTGGCTTGCCTCTTTAATTCATCTTGTAACCGAGTGTTATGATCATGTGCTTTGGTAAACTTCCTTATTTTTGACGTGACCCTGAATTTTCCAGCATGATCAGAGGAGTAAAAAGATTAGAATGGAAACATCATCACAAAAAATGTTGTAGTCCAAAAGACAATGAAAAGCATATACATATCAAAGTTCTCGCACCTTTTACATTCTTCATCCTCTTCATATAATTGAGCCTGAAGTTCCTGAATTCTAGAATTAAGGGTATCCACTTCTTGAACACTCTCATCCAAGTAGACCTTAAACAACAAACACTGCAGATCAACAAGCGTGACTTGAAATAAAATTTAAACATAAGAACCGAAATTGTAATCAGTTCAAAAATGAATTGATTTTCTTTTCCCTTGTCATCGAAAGAAGTGGATTGTAATGTAAGTTCTAATAGTATTCTTACAGCAAACACTTTATACACTCTATTCAAAATTAAAACAGGCAATGTGAATTTGACATCTATGCTGGAATAAATGCACTCCAATTTGTCCACTGTCATGCATTTGGGTATTCCAAACTATCCTGTGTAGCTATTGTATACTTGATCAGGATGGAAAATAAATGTGACCTATGCTGCCTGATCATGTAACCAGATTACATGCTATCCATCTGCTCTCTTCCCCATGAACCCAACAGTTGAAATAGCCCACCTCCCAACATAGAGAAATCCAACACATCTTATGATCTTAAAAATTTATCCACATCATTATAGCCACCATATCTTTATGAAAAGGCCAATAAAAATTCGAGGATAATAAGAAACTACTACTGTAAGAAATAAAACTAACCCCAAGTTGAAACTTTTGCTGGCCAAGCATGTCGATTTCCAACTGTACTTTCTTCAGCTACATTGTTCCAAAAACAAAATTAAACAGAAGCCCTCCAGAACAATACATCAACAACAACACTAAGAAGCCTTATCCTATTATTCCAGAACAATTTTTTTTTTAAGAAAAAAATCTTTTGCACCTGCTCCTCAAGACTATTTTTGGAACCAGAGCAATGCAGTTTTCCTTCTTTAACTTTATCTTGGATTCTATCAGAGAATCTCAAGCTTCCAGAAACATCACTTTGGCCTGCAATGCCCTTATCTCTCTTGCGCTTCCTATCACTGCAATAACAATGAATAGGTATTAGGACCAACAAATGGATGAAGAACTAAAATAACATGAAATAGTTGACGAATAAAGGCACATCTCAGTCATCATGCATCTGAGAAGTGAGAACAGAACTTTGTATGACCAATTCACACCAGCAGTAAAAAGTGACACCATGTAAAAGCTTCATATTCACCAAATTACGTATAGCAGAAATTTCACACCAGATGAAGTTCAAATTGTCACTTTTGGGTGTCATGACTAAGTTTCTTACGGCTTTGTTAAAGGTGCCAATGAAAACATTGACAATAAAACAAAAGGAAACAGATTATTTACCTTCTTTTCTCCAAGGACCTCCCAGGGCTGTAATCTGCAATTATTAACCCATCAAAAATTAGGAAAGGAGAAAAGGTATACATCCTCTGGTGCATGCAGTCACACACCCAAAGACTAACATCACAACAAATAGCGGTGAAAGGGTGCATAGTAGAAACATCAATCTCTTACTTAAGGATCCCATGTAATCTTAAGGAGGCAAACCAATAAAAGTTTGTGGGAGAAATGTTCAAGGTTTTGGAGACACCAACAGAATGTAAAAATGTAATACTGCTATCGTTGCAACAAAAACTAGTAACCATGTCATAGTAAAGTGATAACTCTGCTGCACATCCAAGTTAAAGATCAATACAGAAAACAATAAGAAACAAATGTAAACAACTTAAACATAACCATGAATGTGTTGGCGGATCCTTGCATCTCTTGCTGGTGATAACCTGCGAGGTGATAAATGCCTTCTTTCAAGTTTTCCTCTCAAGTCACCACCTGAATAGCCTTGTCTACCTGCAATAAGAAAAAGAAGTCCATTACCTCAAGCCTAACCAAACCAACAAGTGTTATAGGTGGAAAAGAGAGGGAGGCAGAACTCAGATTGATGATGAGACACACGCTTACCATCAAGATGAATAACAAGAGAAACATAATAATGAATAGTTATAGTGCCTCCCATGCAAGAGCAAAAGGTGATAGAAATTAGCGATGGAAATAAAAACCCGAGTATGTAGCTTATATCTTTGAAGAGCAATCAAGGTTGCGATGGGATTAAGAACAGTTCACTTCCTCATCTGGTTGGGCAGTATTGTGTAAAATACAATTGAAAGGTAGAGATATCTCCAAGATGATTTTACAAAAATAAGTATCCTTCCACATGCTATCAGATTTGATTGCTTCTGGTGATATCAGATTTAACAGTGTCATTCAGTCTTTGTTCAAGAAGCCACACCATAGCATCATCCAGAAGTGTCAACCAAAAGGAAAATCACATATACTCCATTCACTCAAGCAGTAGAATACTAGAATGTGCTATATTGAAGGATTAGATAGTTCACTGATGTTGCCTCTGATCTAAATAAAACAAGAATGAATAATCCAAGAAAGCCAAACCAAGATCCTTCAGCTAGTAATTTGTAGTTCCACAGATTCGTGGAATGATCCATGAAATATGTTGTCATGAAAAGGAAATGTTAGGAACAATACCAGCATTGACTTCTGATAAACCAATCAGCAGAATCCTTACTGAAGATTTCCCATCTAAATTAAAATATCCATACTGCTTGCAATTCAACCAGTCTCTCAAAACAAGATAATGTGATCCAACATCCTATCACTGAATAAATTAATCTGATATTAATTTCATACATTAGTCAACCATAAACAAGCCTTGTCCTCTGCTTACACTGAATCAATTGACATATAAACCAATCTACCAGATAATTATCCAGATCCATAGTGTTCAAAGAATATGAACTCCAGTAATGATTTTGGAGTATCAGAAAAGGTAGCTTGGGACATGAATGAATTTCTCAGTCACAAAAGGCATGTCATTATAGGAGAAAAACTCAGAATGCTCTCCTTATAAAGCTTCATCTCACATGATCAAATAGATATGTAATCATGTGCAGAAGCCATAATAAAAACAAAGAAACAGGATTACGAAACAGTCGAGGGACATCTAAAAAGCTACCAATATCTGCAAGAAGCAACGTTGTGAGATCTTCAAGATTGCAAACATACTCTACATCAGAATATTCTTTGAACAATGCTCCAGAAAAGAATATAGGTTGAAAATGGCACAGGATGTAAGATAGAAAAAATGAAGTTCAAGAGTAAACGCAGACATATAGGCAAGACAGTATAACAACTACGTAATGATTTATGAAAGAAGGATCACAAAAGTATGGGGTAGAAACTAGAGACATTTTGGTAGCAGCTCTTCTGTGGCCAGATGCCCTCCATCAACGGAGAAGTTTCTTTGAGAATAATCACAATGTTTTGTTAGGGGAGGAAGATAAGACTAGCAAGTAATCAAAGCAGATGGAATACTCTTGATGGTAATATTAAAAATAGAAATTATAATGTAAAGTAACCATACTGAATTATACTTACCGTAACTCTAAACTACAGAGTGATGAACATCAAAATATTCAATTTGTAAAATCACACGTGACATAGGCAAAGCAACATCTAGCTGAAAGAAAAAAATATCGTCACACAGGCACTCGTCCATCCACGATCTTACAGTAACACAAGCAAAGCACGGTTCCCTACAATGCTTTCTATGCATATGCAGATAGCAGCACCAGCACACTTGCGGGCGAAAGAGCAGGCCTCGACTTCGAAAATAAAGTCAATACATAGTCCGACACTCAAGCGTCCAACTGACCTCGGCCACGGGAGATAGAACTAAATAACCAATAAAGGTAAGATATCGCGATTTGAGAAGAGTAATGGATAATGGATACCACTATATGAGCCAGAGAATCGTCGTAGCTCCGCATTCCCATGAGCAAAGGTGCAATTTTGGCGTGGACAGCGGCCTTTCTGAAATGGTACGCATAGCCTGGTCTTGAACTGCTTCCGTTCCACCATTCTCAATTTTTTTAGTTAATGTGAACCAGAAAACCAACGCCTGCCTCGTGAAATTAGACTATCAGGCTTGCGACGACAAGTGATTCCTGCATTTAAATATACCATGTATGGTTAATCAGGTTGAATGAAGAGTTGAAAACTCTATTAGGTTCTAACCATTAAACTTGTAGCTGGCGGAAAAACGGGCCAGCAAAAAGAAAATACGCGTCGAACGTTACCTTTCGATTCTTTTTGTTAAATCTTTTCGTTTTCCGCAAATCGCCGGGTAACCAAACTATTTAAAGCTCAGTGTAAATAAATCAGGAAATCGCCTTGAACTTCATGAGTCCGGCTTGCGGCTCCAAATTCAATAGCTCCCGGAGAAACCCAACTGAAGACCGAAGGATCGAAATCCTAACGAGAATCGTACACGAAGATATTTTGGAAGCTCTAGCCCGTCAATCGCTCATTGACTTGACTT
>QFDD01006471.1:0-14599 GCA_006871305.1 Vachellia collinsii | reverse complement strand
TTCAAAATATTCATCTTTATCAGTTAAAATCTTTTAGTCATTGTAATTAATAATCATTCATAATAAAAAAATATTATTAAAATTCATTCATCATCCATAAAACGTTAAGAATCAATCATTAAAAAAACCATGTTTGTAGTAAAAAAAAAGGAAATGAAGAAACACCAACTAATTCTTCCCTTTGTCACTAAATATTAATAAAAAAAGAAGAGAAATTGCATTAAGATCCTACACAAGAAAATTAATATCAGAAAGGTCTCAAAGGTTGCTACTGATAACTCATTCACTTGTCAATGGTGCTCTTTTACTTGTTAATAAAACCTTTTAAGACATTTCTAATATTAATTTTTCTTGTGGGACCTTAAAATAATTTTCAAAAAAAAAAAAAGCAAAGGAAGCATATTTTTTATAAAAAAAATTAAAAAAGTGACCCAGTCAACCCGGTCCCCGGTCGGACCGGCCGGTTCGGTCCGGTTTTTTTTACTCTGCATAATTATTATATCCTCCTTATATTTTTTATTTAAAAAAATTATAACATTGTTTTATTGATGCAAAAATGATGGGATCAGACTAATGGGTACATTTGTTGTCAACTTATATCTTATGTTGTATTGATGCTAATGCTCTATTTTGATTTTGGTCTTAATAAACTTCAAATGCTTTTATAGAAACTTTGAGGGAGTGAATGTTCAAACCTTCACTGTCAACTATTATTTGTCTACTATTTTTGGTGATGATACAAAGCAATTTTCACATGATATTTATGCTTTCTTGTATGTTTTGCCAAGCTACTTTTCACCAAGTTTTGTGGCTTTACGTATTTTCAGGATTGTTATTTCATCAGCATCTAATCCTGTCTATGTAGCTGCTGAAAAGATGTGGGATTTGCATGGTATAATTCAATTGTTATTGTTGTAGAAAACAAGATAAAACAAGAGAAAGACTGTAGGCTTTTTTTTTTAGAGGTTGCACTTGAGAAAATGAAGAAAGAAATATTACTCTTGAGAGGAGTATGTAATACTTTTTAAGGGATTATTGTCTATAATTTATAGTTTACATTATCCTGTTATATACTTGTATGGTTTATCCTGATGAATCATAAATGATAGATTTATTTTTTGTCATGATTTCTTCTATTTTTCAAAATATTATAAGATTTATTAAAATTTATTTAATAATAAAAAATATGTGGGCATAAAATGCTAATATTTATTTTTTTAAAAAAAATTTACTTTTTAGACCGCATGGGGCTCCGTGCGGACTCAAAGGCACATATTTTAGACCGCACGGGCCCCGTGCGGTCTAAAAGGTATCTTTTTTAGACCGCACGGATCTCTGTGCGGTTTAAAAAGGAGACCTTTTAGACTGTACGGATTTACGTGCGATCTAGAAAACACATTTTAGACCGCACGGATTTACGTGCGGTCTAAAAAAGATACATTTTAGACCGCACCTACATGCGATCTAAAAAATACGTAACTTTTAAACCAGTCTTATCTAAACCGCACTTGTATGCGGTTTAAAAGACCTTTTTTGTGCGATCTAAAAAGCAATTTTTCTACTAGTGAAAGTTTAAGTCCTCTAACAATTCTCCACCTACAATCATAATTCAAATTTTTTATGTCAATCACATTTCTATCATTCAATAGCTCTATTGCACTTCAAATTATAACAAATAATAATTTCTTCTATTTACTAAAAATCCTCAACATTCTCACTTTAAATCCTCAATAAAAATCACATAAATCAACTATTCTCAAATCCTAATTGTAAAAATCACATTTCTCCATTCCATAAATTATTTCTCATTATTGGAATAATTTAAAATATTTGTATATATTATGCTCAATCTATTTAACATTAAATCTTAACACTTAAAATTCCTCCACAATTCTAAATAGTTATAATTCATCATCAACCTCAAATCACATTCACTCATTCATCATAAAAAAATCATTTATTTCTCAATTTATTCAAAAACACCAAATTCCAATATTTAAAGTTTCACATAAAATTTTTAATAGGGAAAATTTTAATAAAAGACGCTTAAATTAATCAAATTCTAATTTGGATTGGTGAACTTAACAAATCCTTAATTAGGTTGTGTGACACAATTTGAAATTTAGAAATTAGGTCAAATTACTTTCTTATCCCTTAATTATTAAGAAAATAAAAAAAATATTATTTTTACCACCAACCCTTATTCACTGATACTCCCTTCTCGTCATTACCCTATTCTTCCCCTCCGGCTCAAAAGCCTCAAGCTCTTCATCATAGATATGCTTTTCTCCAAGTTCTGAACAGACAAACAAATATTGGGCAAAAAAAAAGGGAAAAAAAAAAGACAAGCAAACTAGTATGCAATCAAATCAAACCCACTCATACCTTCTCCATTTTTTTAAATCAACGTGGTGAATTTGGGTGCCTTTGATTCCTTACTGTTCTCTTCTTTTTTTCCTTTTTGGTTTATGTTTACTGTGTCTTTCTTTCACACTTCGGATCCAGCATTATCCAGACGTCCTTTTGATTCAAGGCAAATCTTGTGGAATCTTTTTCCTTTTTTTTTTATTACTTTCTTGGTAAATAAGTGTGAGCAACCTGTCTTATTTTGCTGAAGAAAAGTTTCCATTGCCCATTATATATTTATGCTACATTTTTTATGCTAGTGGTCTACAATGGTGGTTACAATAGAATCAAGTAATAACAAGGATATAGATTGAGATATCAAAAACTGAGACCGATATTGAAAGCTGATAAAAAAAATTAATTATTGGAATTTTCCCAACATATTAACTGTTATTTTTCCTTTTATACTTAAAAAATGATTAATTATTTCAGTTTGGCATTATCTATTTTAAAGAATTGTACATGACTGTGAGATCTAGGTTATGCGCTATTAAAACAAATTATTTAAATTCATATCCTTGAATTTAACCATGGTTGATGGACAATAGTTGGAGCATAAAACAAAAAATGAAATTAGTTAAATTCATGTGAAAAATTTAAATATAATTAGTATTGATATTAGCGATATGTTACGTATAGCAATTAATCAAATTTTATTATTTTTTATTTTTTAATAATTAAGGCATATGGAGATAATTTGATCTAATTTTCAAATCCTTAAATGGGTTAGACAACCTGATTAAGGATTTATTAAGTTCAGCAACTCAAATTAGAATTTGAGTAATTCAAGCGTCTTTTATTTGGATTTTCTCTTCTTAATATTCATATCTTATTATTAATATCAAGTTTCATCCATTTAAAAATCATTATAAGCTCCAATGAACTAAAATAAATTATAAAACTCAAATTTTATGGGTATAAATATCATATATGCCCATAAATAAACAGATTAATCAAATTTTATCGGAATTTTGAAATCTACATGACAAAGTAGTATTGTTTATGATTTACATCAAAATAAATTGTCATCACGTAAGGAAAATAAAATAGTGTGAATCAATAACATATGAGATTTGACTTATTTGGAGTGACTAAAATAGCATATATAAGAGGTCCAAATACACCTTCATCAGGTATGGAGATTGTTCCTTTCCCATCCCAGTATAAATGAATTTCCAAGGTGTTATCAATGACATCAATGTTATAGTCCTTAACTATGCCCTTACCAACACCGTTGGCTTCCTTCATAATATTAAAATCACTCAAATATTTTCTACCCTGTCAAGATATACATACAAAATATTGATTCAAACCTTTCAAGAGTTCATTTATGAAAGTGAGAGATATTACTGAGATTCACCAAATTCTCACCATGAGTATGCCTCATCTTTAAAATTAGCCGTTTAGCCAACGACGGAAGAGATAGACCACACACATATATCTGTGTGTGTGTGTGTATAAAGGTGGGCCCACTTGATAGGTGACACAGCCCACAATATTTATTTCTCTTCAACCCTATGACCACATGGCTATAGGGAGTTTCATATTTTCTTGATCCTCAATTGATTTTTTAATCACTAGAAAAATTATATTTTTATTTTTGTTAAATCGTGGTTAGGCATCCTCCTGTTGGAGAGACAATCATGTTCAAAGCACTATCAGGCATCTCTCCCAGCGGGGATTTGAACCTTGGTTAATCAAGTTGTGAGGGATCAACCCGGTTGGTCATTAGAAAAATTTTAGATGCAACATAGTGAGATTAATTAAATAAAAGCATCAAATATGCATCTTCCAAGGCTGTTGAAAATGTGGTCATGAGAATACATAATCCTAGCAAAGTGTAGCTTGACGTTGTAATTTTCGTTAACCATACAGAGGCCATGGTACTTGAGAGAAAAAGGGGTGACACAACCATTTTGGTAGAAGCTTGGATCGGTAATGTTGAGAGAAAATCTATTTGTTGCTATGAAATTATGCTCATGTTTTTTTGTATAAAATCCTGTGTTGTTATAAGCCAATTTATCATCACTTTGAAAAAAGAATGAGATATCCCCAGCATTAGTGTCATCTTCGTATATATTCCCCTCGCCTTCAATTTCTGGTCCTCCACAATTTATGAACAATGAATGATCTGCATATGTAGTGACAACCTCATAAAAAAATGATATCTATGGGAGAATCCAAATTACAAAATTCATCACACACACACACACACACATCATGATTTTCTCTTGTGATCAATATATAACATCGGTTACATGGCATTGACATAATCTGCGTTATTAAGTTGAAACACATGAAAGCGTTCATGATGGTTCTTTCAATAGGTTAATGTGTATCTAGCGTCTTGAAGTGTTTTCTGAAGTGCATTTAACATGTTAAAAATATTATGTGGTGCATTCAACACCTTAAAGTACTTTTTCATGTGTATCATGCACCCTAAAGTATTGTTGTTGTGCATTCAGCATTATAAAATATCTTTTTAGGTATGTCTAGAATTTTAAAAAAAAAATTATTGCATCCAACACCATTGAATAAAAAGTACTTTAGGGACCTTGACGCATATGAAAAATAATTCAGGATATTGGACACAATACATGGAAGAAAAAGACTCACACTTGGGTTTTCCTCCACAAGGAAGGCCCCTTTTCAAGTAAGGACGACTGCAAGGTGAATAAAATTAAGTTACAACAAATAAATCAAAAAAGTGTGAAACAATTGAAACAAGACAACAATAATATTCATAGTCTTACTAGGTGTTTGCTGAAAATGGCATGCTTGAAACCAAGTTTTTGCAACACCCAAAAAAAAGAAAAAATAAAAAGGCTTAGAGTTTGTTGCATAATGCTTTTAAGAAAAATAAAAAAAATGTATTCTACTATTTTCTTTGGAGGAGGGAAAGAGAGAGGAACTTATACATTATTGTATTGACAAGCAGATGCATTAGTCTCTAAAAAATTGTTGTAAGATAGGTCACTGGAAGAGAAAAAGTAGTGTGAAATTACACATAATTTTGTTTTCTTATTCCATGATTTTTTTCACTCCCTTTGGTTCTAAATGTTGGACGGACTCAAAGATTTGTTTTAGTCTTAACTATAAAATTTTGATTCACTTTATCTCATAAATTGATAATTTTTTCATAAAGTATCACTATTAATTGCATATATTAGAAAAAAAACTTTTCATATATGATAGTTTCTATTGCAATTTGCAAATGATTAATTAAAGGTATATTAGGAAAATCAATTCACATTTGTTATCAATAATTAATTTAACTAATTTATTTTTAATTTGTAAATTAATTATTTAACTTTCGTATTTATCTAGTTTTATATATATTTTATATGCATTGAATGGGTTCTTCTGTAATTAATTTAAACTTTGAAAGCTTATGGATAAAGTAATTAAATATGGGAATAATTTTTTGCAAGTATTTAAACTGAATTACAATTTCATTTTATAAAATCTGACTTGAATTGGGGTATATATGATCATCTTGAACTATTATGACAGTTTAATCAAAAGTTGTGTATGTAAAATATTGTCTAGACAAATTTTAAATTGTAACAACTTAATTATATATACAAATGAAATGGATTAATTAAAAATGATGATAGATTTAAGGGTTAAATAAATTTTTTTAATATGATTTACAATAATTAATTTCAAATAATAATGGCATTGAACTATAGCAATGAGAAATAAAATGAAAATAAAAAAATAATGTACTCACAAATAATTATATTTGTCTTGGAGTATCCATTCAGGAATGTTTCCGCTTAAAGAATTTTCAGTTAGAAACCTACATGTATGTTTAAGAAAGATCAATTAAAAAGGGTAATTAAGTCTTAAGAAATGAAGTTATATAAATATTACATAGGATGCTTCCGTACATGTACTTTAGCCACCCTACATCACTCACATTACTTGATATTCCACCTCTGAACTTGTTGAAGCTCTCAAATCTCTCTAATTTAACACACATAACACAAATATTGCTTCATAAACATAACTAAAAATAAAGAGAACAATATAACCTCCAATCCTAAATATAAAAGCCGATTGACCTTTTTTATATGAAGTTAAGGAATTTGAATACATTATTTTAAATTATTTATATTTATTATTTGTTTTCAAATAAATTCATTTGATTTATAAACTAATATATAATCTAATGATACACATAAATAAATATTTTAAAGTAATGTATTCATAGGCACAAAATGTATTCTCCCATCCAATATGTATTTGCCTACCGCAACATATTTTAGGAATAGCATTTTGAAAAATGTCATTCAACCCCTAAAGTAGCTTCTAGTGAAAATGAGGTTTATGTTGCTTCCCAGCCTTCAAAAGTCACGTTGCAATGTCTCATCCTCTCTCTCTACCACAACCTTGTTGTTTTTTTTATAATTTTATTTTAAAATAAAAAAACCTTATTTTTATCTTTATTTAAATTTATATTTTGAAAACACTGTTTCCTTAAATTTGTAATAAAAATATTAAAAATTGATAGAATAGTTCTCAAGAATACATTAACTTTTCATTTTTATGATTTTAATTTCAATACCATGTGAATGTCTTCCCTTCCATTCTCTTCTCTCTCACGCGTGTGAGGCATTAAATTCACTATGATAATTTAATTTAATTTTTCTCTATGCTACATTAGCATTTTTTAATTTTTCGCTTGATAAGTATTTTGATCAAGTTTATGATTTTTCTAGTTATTCTAGTCAATTGTTATATGGGGTTTTATAAGCTAGTTTGATAATTCGTTTAAATTTGATAATTCATTTAAAATTATTTTTAGATAGTTTTAATTTTCAATGGTATGTAATTTACATATATTTTCTTTTATTCCATTTTTTTATCATTTTTTCTCCCAAATATTATTAGAATATATCAAATAATATATACATATTATTTAATAAGATTTATGCCCTTTTAAGTAATTTTCCACTAAAAGTCACTTCTTCAACAGTTATTTAAACATAAATGCATTCTGTTAAACTGCATTCTGAATTCAACGTTTATCTAAACATATATGCATTTTATTAAAATGTATTTTAGATAAAAATCATTTTCCAATATGCACTCCAGGCAAAAGTCATTCTCACAACGAATTTTCAAATAGACCAATCTCTACAAAAAAAGAAGGTCATCTGACTTATATATATATATATATATTAAGTATCGAAAGTAATAGTAATATTAATATTGGTAATAAATAGGCAATAATATATAAGTAGCTATCTCTAAACTTAAAATAAGGACATTGTTTAGAGGATTCAGGATTGGCAATATATGAGGCTGAAGTAACTTACATAACATATAAGTTTTTCATTTGACCAATGTAATTTGGAATTGAAGCATGGATGGAGCAATTTCTCAATATCCTAAGAGTATTAAAAAAATTAAATTTGATTTGGAAAAAAAAAAGAAAGAAGAAGAAGCTCATATTGCAATAGACAAATTTTCACCTCATTGTTAAATTCTTATAGGTATCGCAAGGATGTGATATTCTCCAAATTGGGAAATCTTATTGTGGCTGGTCCATGCAAGTCAAATATATTCCTAAATTAAAAATAACAAAAAAAAAGGTCATCATTAATTGATAGGAAAATGGTATTTTGTTAAATAGCATGTAGATGGATCAAGGTACGGGAAATCGGACCGGTGACTGAACCAGACAAGGAAGTGGGTTAAGTGTTAGTGGGTCAGATCGGAGTCAAACCGGGGGTCAGACTGGTGAGGAATAAAAAAATTAAAAAATAAATATAATCACAAATTGACACAATCAAACTATCCAAAATTGAAAATTTCAAAATTTAAGTAGTAAATTCCATTACTAACAAAGTAACAATTATTAAATCAATCATATACTTATAGCTTATCCATTATCCAACATTATTTTCAATTTCGAAATAGTCATCCTAATAAAGTATCACAATATATATATATATATATATCTCTGTGTGTGTGTGTGTGTGTGTCAAGAGTTCTATGTTTCTTTTTCTTTTTAACTTTCAAATTTGAAATTTTAAAAAAATTCATCCTTTTTTAAAAAAAAAATTAAAAGAAAATTAGTAGATACAGACGCGATGGTAGGCCTGTGTGGAGAAGGGATTCTGTTTTTTATTTTTTTACCTTTCAAATTTAAAAAAATCATTATTTTAGTTTTTTTAAAATAAAAGTTTGAATTAAAAAAAAGTAACTTGATCAACCTCCCCAACCGGGTGGGTCGATCAGGTTGGTCTAACTCGGGGTTAGAATGCAACCCGGATCGGACTGGAGGCCGGGTCACCGGTTTCCGGTTTGACCCGGTCGGTCCGGTCTGGGTTCATGAACCTTGAGATGGATTACTCCCTATATCCTATTTATATGGCAGGAAGAGAATGTTATATTTTATTCTATTTATAAGTTACCTCATCAATTTTTTTATGTATATATACAATTTTACCCTTACTTTATCATGTGTAGATTTTGCTCTTATGTGTTTATAGCTGATATTGTCTAGGACTAAAATAGGAAAGCTGTTGTATTTTAAGAAAAAATTAATAGAAGTTTAAATTTCTCCTTAGCTTGTGAAAGATATGTTGGAAGTGACTTATGAATAAGATCAAATTAGTACAGGAAAACAAACACTCACAAAGACTGCAATTTTGTTAATTGAGATATAGTTGTAGGTATGGGACCTTCCATAAATGTTCCTGCTAAATACCTGCCCAATAAAGTATTTAGAGAATAAAGAGTGGCAAATAAAATAAAGGAAATACTTCAAAAAGCCTAGTCTATGTAACCTTTTCATTTAATTTGTAAATTGCTGCATTTATTTTAGGGAAAATCCCACAAACTAACCTCAAAGCATATAAAAAAACAAATAAGGGTTTCAAACATACAAAATTCCAAATACAGGAAGCTATGAAAATATTATAAAATATACTTATTTACCCTTTTGTTTCTTTGGCATATGTGTAAATTTCTTTACGGACGCATTTTTTGGAAGACCTCATTACCCCTAATCCACATATATGCAAATTAAAACTTTTGGAATTTCCAAAATTGAACCTCGATGTATATTTAAAAGATCAGATATATTTTAAAAAATGGAAAAAAAAATTATGATGATGGAGAGTTGATTAAACTCACATTTCATAAAGTTTGGTCCAATTCCCAATAAAATTTGTTAATTTTCCTCTTATTTTGTTTCCACTCAATGTACTGCAAAAATGTTAGGCGGGAGATTTTATAATTTAAAAAATTCAACTCAACATGAAACTGAAAGAAATAACTAAATCATATTATACCACTCACATAATTTCTAGTTTCTTCAAATTGTTATTGAACCTGAGAAGTTATTTCCCAAAAGATCCCTGCAAATTCCAAATTCTTACAAATAGAAGACGACATTCACCCAAAAGCAATATGAAAACCTATCCATAACAAGACTAGCTAATAATGTGTTGGCCATAATGCATCTAATATAAGATTAAAAAAACAATCATTTATAAATAAAATATTCTTACAACTTGCGCAATTGCTTCAATTTTCCGAAACTAGAAGGAAGAGTTCCTTCTAACGGATTATCTCTCAATCTTCTGCAAAAAAACAGCAAAACCATACATAAAACATTTCTCAATACAACAATAACTTTCATAAACTCAAATTGTAATGATTTACACTCACAGGTTTTCCAAAGTTGTTATTTCACCAATTTCCTTTGGAATTGTGCCAATGATTGGGTTTGCCCATAGGTTTTAGAAACAAAACTTTTAAGAGATGAATAATGCGTATGGTGAAATAGTTCAAGCTTGCATGTGCGTACATGTATACTTTTTGATCACTTACAATGCAACAAGAGGGAGTCTAGCAAAGCTCCTTGGGATTGATCCATTTAGATAATTATGAGCTATGATGTATAAAAGTTACATTTCTAATTAGGAATCCAACATGAATTTGAATTAGGTATTTGCATATAAACACATATATTAGGTTAAATTTTATGTTTAGTCCTCCAAGTTTATATCTTGTTTCAATTTGATCCATTAAATTTAAAAAGTGTACTTTTTAGTTCTTTAAATTTAACACATTTAGTTTTATTTAATGGAAAGTACCAACCTAACAAAATTTAAACAGTGATAATTTTGTAATTAAATGCTGTCAAATATATTTAAATATTAATTCTTTAGTAGAATCATTTCTATATTTTAAAATTTAATCATCTTTTATCAACAATAATTGCAGAATCACCTTTTAAATTTATTGAGTCAATATTTTCAAAGAAACTAATGATGTTACAATTAAATGACTAAACGTATATTTTTAAAATTTAAGAGATCAATAAATAAGATGTAAACTTAGATGACTAAACCTATGATTTACGACATATATGCACACACATTTTTTATAAACCAATAACATAAAGCTAAAAAAAATCATTACTTACAATTGTTGCAAATGGATGAGGTACTCAAATTCATTTGGTAAAAATCCAAATAGATTAAGATCTGTCATATGACTGTAGTAGAAGGAAACATATCGCTGAACTATTTACACACACACACATATATATATATATAGAGAGAGAGAGAGAGCTAAGTCTAAAACTAAATTGTGTTATATTTAGCATCGAGATGTGTTTGAATCTACACAGATGCACTTACATATTTGTAACATGGCAAACAGTTCCATTTGAGAAAGTGCAATCGCATGTTACATGCCTTATGATGTCATTGTATATTCATCAATGGTCTCATTTTTGAAGCCTCCTTCGATGCAACAATGAGGGGTCACAATACAATTCAAATTCTCTATCTTCGATGAAATTGCTTTTAGAACTTTCATTGTAACAACAAAAATTACTCCTTTTTTTAAAGAAAATTTGTTCACCATAAACAAACTAAATTACTGAATAGTTTTCAGCCATTGTAATCTTGTTGGCAAAATTCAAAAAAATGAATCTTTTATGAAATTTTTTGTAAATAATAAGAAAAGGGAGCTAGGGAGGAAGTCTAAAATGGAAGAAATCGAGTAACGTACATACTAAGAAGTACAATAAATAGAAAGTTTAACAGAAAACCTTCATTTTCTTGTATGAGTTGAGCATTAATAGATCCATAGTCTGTAAAAGCACTGCGAAGCATCCGAATATGAAAAGATACAGAAGTTTAGAGCTTGAAATCCCAAACTCCATTTATGTCATTGCGGTTTGCAGAGAATAACTTTTGAGATGAAGTGAAGGAAGAAGGAGAAGGAGAAATGCATAATCACACAATATAACAAAACACAAGAGAAGAGGGAGGTGGGATAAAAAGATATATATGGTGATTCAGCCAACAGCGGTAAGGAATTTTTACTGTTGTCAATGTGAGAACCTTATTAATAAGGTTGTGAATTCAAATCCTGCTATCAATGTGAGAAGTTTATTAGTAAGGTCGTGAATTTAAATCACGCTGTTAATGTGAGAACTTTATTAGTAAGTAATCTGTTAGTACCTTCATAAACATTCGCTCAGTCTGGAGGTATACCCTGTGAGTCTTCGATCCAACCCACCTAAATTTTTACACACACATATATATATAAACATACTTCTCTAATCATATTTATAAATCCATTTCTAGCATGTTTTATCCAGATTAAAAAAATATTAAACCTCATTAACTATGTATTAAACTTTAACAGCATTTGAATTTTATCCCTATTTAATATCCATTATAACATATGAGATCAAAGTAAGGCATAATAAATTAAGGTTAAAACTATACATTCACATTGAGAAATTATATTTTGTGAAAATATAATTAATTTATTTTGTGAAAAGAGAAATGTGGGGCACGAAGAAAAGAAACGGGGGCACAAGATATTTATATCATATTCACACACAAGCTAAACACATGGTAACCCCTCGTACCTCACCACCTTATATATATATGTATATGTATATATAACGCACTATAAATAATGAGTGATCCTAAGTGGAAAAAGCTACTTATATGTATATGTGTGTGTCTTTTTAGCTCCTTCACCACCAAGTCCCAACCCATGTGACCATGTCCATCCACCCCCCCCCCCCAAAAAAACAAAAAAAAAAACAAAACGCTACAGTTTCACCACAATGTGTCACCCCAACATTTGAATCTTCCACGTCCAGTTCAGTATATTGAGTTTAATGGACTAGACGTCCTATATGTATTTATTCTATGGTAATGTTATGTTGTGATTAAGTTTCTGCAGGATACGTCATGATTTTTTTTTGTGAGTTCCGTGGTGTAAAAGGCAAATAATGGAGGGTATATGGAATATTCAACATATTCAAAAGATATGACAAATGAATGCATGCATATTTTAGATAACAAGAGGAGATCAACTATTTACAAAAAGAGCCAGTTGTTTAAGAAGTTATCGATGACAGTCACATTTGAGAAAATATAATCACAGTGAGTGATATTGTCATTAGGGGGAGTAAAAGTGATGGCGCTATCGTATGAAGAAGATAAATTAATATTATCTTTAGGGGAATATAAGATAATGATGCACTCTTTTTTCCTTAACCAAGGTTTTATCTCACTGGGTTTTCCTGATAAGGTTTTTAGTGAGGTAACTTCAATATGTATTGTGTACTCTTTTTCCTTTACTAGGTTTTTATCCCATTGGGTTTTTCCTAGTAAGGTTTTAATGAGGCACAACATTTGTTTATGTACATCCAAGAGGGAGTGTTATGAAATTATATACTAATGTGGATGTCTATAGAACTCTTTGGATTCCTCTTAGAATTATCTCCCTTTGAATAGCAAATTCCATAACCTTCCTAATGAATTACTTGAGAGAAGCTTCTAATAGTTATTGTCATTACTTTATTCTTTAAAGCATTGTAACCATAACATTAGACTTTAAGAGTTAGAGGTCTATAAATAAAGGTTATATACAAGGTGTTTGTACACACATGTGAATGTGAAATACTTCCTTGCTTCCTCTCTCAATTTTTTCTTCTACTATACTCTTCTTCTACTCTCAAATTCTCTCATTTTATAACAAGAGCCAAAATTTCACACTTCTCTTAAAAAAAGTGATGATTTTTGATGGCCCATAAGCCCTAATGAAAACCCAAATTACGTAAGTCTAGTAACGCTACCAGTCCAATCCCACATAAGTGAAATGGGGCCTTCCACACTGTGGATTGGAAACGAGGTCCCTGTGGCCATGGCCCTTTTGTTTTTTTGAAGATTTTTCAACAATTTTCTCTATTTATTATATTATTGATTTGCTTTTCACTAGTTAAAGAAAAAGGAAAATTTTCAACTCCGTCATTGTCAGCAAATTGATGATTGTTTCGAGACAATTTATAATCTAATTATTTTTCTAACAATAGAACTTATGGATTTCATACTACACACACATACTAATCAAATCAGATGAAGAGTCAAAACAAGTCAGGGTCATCATTAACTTTTATAACAATCATTTGATTAGAAATAGAGTAAGATTAATGGTGGGGTGCCTCTCACCAATTTGCTGACAAACAATAGAGGTCTTACTTGTGGCAATGAAAATTTCCAATTAATTAATTCCAATTACATCTAACTAACTAAAATAATCAGTATCAAAATCAGGTATACGTACACTTTCAATTTTTCTTTTTAACCATAGAGGGTGATTCCTCTTTGCTTGATTAGAAATTTGTTAGAAATGTAATCCAAATTTGAATTTTGGTCTTTTAACTCAATTTAATTGAGTTTTTTTTTTAATAAAAACATCACTTTTAATTGTTTTGTGCCAATTTGTATTAGAAATATAAACTACTTTTTCGATGTTATTTATAATTTACGAGATAAACATGTGATATAAATTTTATTTTTTACTTATATAAAATATGTTGGAACTAATTTATAAATAATATAAGATTAGTACAAGGTGAGAGGCACTCACAAATAATTCAATTTTTTTAATTGACATATAGTTGTCGGATGGGACATTCCTTTCTCATTACTTTTAAATACCTGCCCAATAAAATATTTAGAAAATAAAAGTACTTGAAAAAGCCTAGCTATCTAACCTTTTTATTTAATTTGAAAATTGTTGCGTTTAATTTAGTGAAAATTCTACAAATATACCCACAAAGTATATAAAAGACAAATAAGAGTCTTAAATATAAAAATTCCAAATCATACTGCAAGCATAGAAATGTTATGAAATA
>QFDD01006470.1:0-12932 GCA_006871305.1 Vachellia collinsii | reverse complement strand
GCATTGAATTGATGGTATTATTCAGATGCTTCTCAATTCGATTTCTCGTCATATCGGAGTGCCTCTAATAATTTAATGTTTGTTTTGCTAAATAAAAATTTCAATTTTTTCGATTTTTAATTTTTTTCTCATTTTATAGCTCCTTCAATGATAAGCCCATAAATGAAGGCTTCGTTGGCCCATTGGGAGCAGAACTCTTCGAGAAGGAACAAAATGATCTGCTTGCAGACTTGGTTGATGTTCCCAAAAAAGCTTGCGATCGTCGGGTATGATATGACGCCTTTTTTAGTTTCTCCTACTCGGCCGGTGTCATATAAATTAACAGAATTGCCGCATAGGTTCCTTTCAATTATAATTGTCAGGTATTACTTCGACTTAAGGATCTGAATGTAATTGGCTTTGGAATTGGAATATGATGCAGATCAACGAATTTGTAAAACGTGCTAGAGCTGCTAAAATGCATGCATATATTATTAGCCATCTTAAGAAGGAGATGCCTGCGATGATGGGCAAAGCTAAGGCTCAACAAAGGCTTATTGATAATCTTGAAGAGGAATTTGGAAAGGTCTGTTACTACTCTTCTCTTTTCAATCAGAGGGATGTGCATTAATAGCCTTGTTGCATTCATGTCACTTAACTACAAAGCCCTTAGGGTTAGTTTACACGCTTATTTCTCTATCCGTCAATCCAATCTTATTATTACTAATTTTTTTTTTTCAATAAACAGGTTCAGAGAGAGTTTCACTTACCCGCTGGTGACTTCCCCAACGTAGAGCACTTCAGAGAGGTATTGAATGGATACAGCATAGACAAATTTGAGAAACTTAAGCCTAAAATGATACAAGCTGTGGATGACATGCTTGGATACGAGATTCCTGAGCTTCTGAAGAAGTTCAGAAACCCTTATGATTGAATAAGGATGAGCTGATGAGAATTTTTGTACTTCATTTGTGGCGTTTTTTTTTTTTTTACTGTTTGAATTTAATCATAGCATACAACAACCTATCCCTGGGTTGCTGCATTGAATGTTTGGATTCATTTGATGTTCATGATCTTTATGGCCTATAAAAGTATCATGGTTTTTTTGCAGGCTAGTTTCCCCTTTTTTGTTACAAAGGGAATAATTCATACTCGCTTTTTTTCTCTATTCCTTAATATCCTTTTTAATTAAATCAAGTGGATTAAGGTAAGTTGTTAAAATCAGTTTATAATTTTAATTTTTTTGAAAAAAAGAACTCTTCTAAATTATCCATCATTAACAGGTATGCTCTATTTTCAAAATTACTTAGATAAATTTAAAAATGCTGGTTTTTTTTTTATTAATCCATATTCCTCCATTTGTTCCTATTTTATAGGATTATAAGATGACTTATGAGTGTTGGCAAAAAAAAAATAATAATAATAATATGATGACTTGTGAGATGCTTTTATTTGAGATATTTAACAAAATGTAAATTAAACAATGATGCTTTTGATTAAGAACGTGTGGGGAGGAAAAAGAGTAGTTCATTTGATAAAATGAGGTAATTTTTCATTGTGTAAAATAAATTTAAAAATGGTTAAAGTACATTTAATTCTTTAAATTTATATTAAATTTCAATTTGATCCTTTAAATTTAAATCCTTAATTGTTAACACCATTAATTTTACTTAGTTTAATAAAAAATGTTAATTCAATTACTATTTTATAATTAAACAATATTAAAATATACTTGAATATTTTATATACTTAAATATTGAATATACCTTTTTTACATTTTTAATTATATAGTCACCATTTTTCATTAAGTAAAATTAATAGCGTCATACACTTTTTTAAACTTACGAGACTAAAATGAAACATAATTTAAACATGAAGGACCAAAAATATATTTTAACCTTCAAAACTTTATGAAACAATAAAAGAATATATTATTATTATTATTATTTTTATTTTTTTGGCCAGAATTATAAACTTCATTTAAACAAAGTTAATTTACAGAGTTTAAAACAAACCACCAAACAAACAATGTCTAAGAACTATAGTCCAAAAACCAAAACAACACCACCATCTAAAACCTTAACCCTAAAGCAAAGACAAAGGACTTCATTGTCGCTGTCGCCGAAGAAACCAGATGAACTTCACAGATAATAATGCCAGAAATAAAGGATGGGGAATCCAAGAACCACTCTAAAGATCCCATCTCTTTCAACTTGTTGTCTGCTACCATAAGAGCAGAGAACCAAAATTCACACAAAGATGTAAGACAGAGCAGCAATGACAACAATACAAACAGAAAAGCCTTCTAATGCATCAATCAGCACCACCAACAATATCTCATCCCCGAATCACCAGATGTGTAAGACCCAACTAGCAAGCATACTCATCCAGACCATATCAAAGGAAAAGAAACAAGAAATCAGATCAGAGGCGATAAGCCATCGCTTCAATACTGACGAGGAGAGCTCTCCCTCAACCCACACCAAATCTATAGCACAAGCGAGAGGACCAAGAAGCACCCAAGATCTCGCCATTGCCGATCTCCCTTGCTTGAGTTCGTCAAGGATAGGCACCAAGATTAAATCCCCACCTGACCCAACTTCCCTTTTGCACCCTTGTTAAGACTACGATCTCCTTCATGGAACTAAACTCTCTTCCCTTGATCCACACCCCCACAAATCTTGACAGCCACAAACAAAATCAAAAGGATAAAAAAACAACCCCAAAATACACCGGCTAGCCAAACGACCTCCCCTCTGGCAAGCATTGGAGAGGTAGCCGCCGGAATCCCAAGCACTCTGAGAAGACACACTCAACAACGGAGAGGACACTCCAAGAAGGAGAGAGAAAGTAGAGGGTTTCCTCGTTTCAGTTGAATAAAAAGTCATAATGGAAGAATATATTGTTAATGTTACCTGAGGTAGATCCTATGTGAAATACCCAAGGGTTACACTAATTATTAGGAGAAATTATTTAATATATTCAAAAAAAATTAATAACTCAGTCCAAATTGGATAAAACAAATCAGAACCTTATTTATTTTTTTTTTTACAGATAACGCAGTTCAAGATAAGAAATATATTTGTAAAATAAATCAAATCAATATTTACATACTAGGGTTTCTCATTCTAACCTCGCGCGCGTATTGATAATAGCACTACCAACCTAACTTAACCATTAACACTTTCAATTTTATCAGTAACAACAGTACATAGAAGCTAGAATTATCCAAAGAAACACGAGAGCTACTTATATACATAAAATGAACATAAAGAAAATGAGTACCTTTTTACATCATCTTAATCACATGGTATTATTATCCTATCTAAGCATTCTGCTCTGCAGTTTCAAAGCCAATTTACACCAACTCCGGGAAGAGGAGCGTTTCTCCAGATTCTGCCATTTCAGCTTGCAAGCAAAAGACCAGAGCAGAGTTTCTTTCTAGACAGGAACAACGTCGGCATCTTGATTATCGTCACATGTGACAACCAGACCATCCACATACATGGGCAGAAGACATCGGACCCATTGACAACCTGTTGACACCGGCTCTTGTGATGGAACAATCATGAGCACATTATCATGTCGACAAACCACCCCCATCACACTCACCGTGCTCCCTTCTTTGATGTACCTACAATTTCCCAAATTCACCATTTCAAGTATGAAACAGCAATAATCATACATGAACCAATGAACTGAACTGAGGTTTCATTGTCACAAAATGGTATGCTCCATACCCTTCCTTGAGGCGCATTACCCGGTCATCACTTGAGAGTTTACGGTCCGTTAGCCAGCTTAAGAAATTTGGAGATAATTCCCTGTTCTCCTTTGTTACGTCAACTACAGTGGATGGTTTCACAAAGGGAGCCACCTTGGCACCATAGCCTGCTTTCACTAATGCCCTTAGCCCAGACTGGAAATCTGATACGTAGAAGTCTGCTGCATATTTCTGCTCAAACAAAACAATAACTTCACTTCTACTGGGTATGAAAAACAGACCCAACACATCTTGATCAGGAAGTGGCCAAATGTGTGTGAGCGCGTGCGTGATAGATATATAAATGCCTGATGTAGCAGTTTTTCATATATGGGAGTTCTCAAGTACTGAAGAACACACCGAAAGGAATAAACCTGAGTTTGCTGACCAAGAAGAGATGTAACATGGGTAAGGGGACATACCAAGTATATTAAAATATTGAATCCTTCCCCAAATTCCTACTCTCTGGACTACCTAAACTAAGCAGGACACCAATTCAGACTCTATTATTGGGACAATAAATGTCTCATAACCTGCTTTGCATTAAAAACTAAAGTTACAGTGGGCAAGTGACTTGAGCTCAAAGCCGCCTATAACCTTTCTTAGTTATTTAACAATATCTTTCCCACAAACAATTTAAACATCCCTCGCGACTGTAAATTTGAGGTACCAACTGAGGCAATATAGTCATGCTCTGGTGCAAGTAACCTGTTCTTATGGACTGCAGTGGTATTTGTGACATAGGATTAACAGGTATCAATTTTCAGCATTCCAAACAACATAATAATGTTGATTGTGCGTTGATTAATGTCAGAGACTCATGGTAAAATATTCTATCAACAGGTTTTCAAGTCCTTGAGAAACTAGAAGCCTATGCACCAAGTGCCTTTCTTGAGTTTTATCAATCATCATTGCTTGATCAAAAATCAGTTCAAATAAAGCATCCATGAAGTAGCTCAGCAAACTAACCTCAGAATATCTAGAACCCCAAGTGAAACGGCGGTGTTTAGGATTTGCTGATTTTCCTCCCCATCCTCTGTATTCATATAATTCTGTTGAGACATATATGCATCTAGGTACTTTTTGGTAGGAAGACTCTAAAGGAATACTGCCACAGGTTACAACCTACATGAAGAAAGGCATATGATAAAAATATGTACTAAAAGGGCACAATTTTTTTCCTTCTGAAGACATTTACATTTAAATCACATTCACTTAAATAGCTTTGATATCAAAGAACAATAAACCACATAATATAGCAAAAGCTTTGAATGCTTCAGTGAAGAACAAAATTTCATTAAAAAAAACGAGCAAGGAAAAGGAGAGAGAAATTGCAATTTCAGTATTGGACATGGAAACCAATATACTACCAATGTCCAGAAAAACAAGTTGCTTAGCAGTTTGCTGAACGTGTTTGAGGCAATGCCAGCCACAAACAAACCTTCAGGGGTGAAAGAGATGAAAAAGGAACCAAACAATGCTGCAAAAAATGAATGCTCAAAACTCAAAAAGCTTTCCAATTATGTGGCTTTGACTTCCCTAAAATTCCAGAAGGCAGGGAATTAATGAAGTCAAGGTTAAGATTCAATTACTTTAATGCATTGCAATTGTAAAGAAACATTTTGCTCTAGAGAATTCTGTCCATTAACCCTTCAAGAAGCAAGCATCTGGTCCATCCTGACCTTACCTAGTAAATGCACCTTCACTACCACCACCAAAAAAAAAAAAGGAAAGAAAGAAGGCACACAAAAAAAAAAAATCAACGCTGAATCCATGCATATAACCAAACTTTCTGGCATTGTTTTTTTTTTTGGTCCCTATTTCTTCTTCCATTTTTCCCCTTCTTCTTCGGAAGTGCAAGACAGCATTCGCAATTGCAGAGAACGAAGAAAAAGGAAGCACAGTTTGCAATCTAGTAAACCCCAATAGGCAACGATTCAATATTATAATCATCACAAGAGAGAGTCGCTATCATCATTATATATCCCATCCGTCAAACTGCATTCAAACCCATACCTAACAAATAAATTTATAGATATATACATATATAAATCCACCACTCCACTGATTTGTTTTTAAAAAAATCAGCTAAGATCATTGCAATCTCAATAAAACAGAGCACAACTAATTTCCAAATAGCACGATTAAGCAATTACCGAGTCATAGTCTGAAGAAAAGAAATGATTGGGTTAATGCTAGGACAAGAATGTAATGAAAGCAATTAGCAATAAGCACATCTGAAATTACCCCGGTGACCTTCACGTACTGCCCATCAATGGCGCCCCTAAGCTCAACATCAGGATACCGTTTTACAAACCCTAAGAGTCCTCGTCTCCCCCAAGCGCAGTTCCAAACAAACAAAACCAGAACCGGCACGGCGATTCCACCAAGAGCCACCAGAATCACCGCTTTCTTCACCGCTACCATCAGAAACACCCCCACAAGCAGGCCCATTGCGACCAGCACCATGAATACCCACACAAGCGCTTTAGAAAGTCTGAACCCGATGTTCATTTCGTCGTTCAAACTCGTCACGGCGGAGCCGTAAACCGCCTTCCCAATTGAACTCGCTTGTTCGAGCTGACCCGGCCTCCTCCCGCCACCCGAGGAACCCATCGGGCCGGATCCTGCTGGACCCGAGATGATGAGAACTGTGGGCTGAAGCGGAATCGGGCCGGACGACTTCTTCGGCATCGGACCCGAACCGCTGTGCCTACCAATCGGACCTGAGCTGGACGCGGATCGCACTTGGCCACTGCTATGCTGAGATGACGAAGAGGGACGGGAAGGTTTCAGAGGAGGGGCATCCAAGGATGGGATATCGAACATTTTCCCAAGTTCGCCGGATTTCTTAGGGTCACCGCCGGTGTACGGAGCGGCGCGTGCCGCCATTGTGGGCTGGCGCTCCTTGAGCTGCTCGGGTGGACCCGAGACGTACAGCCCACTACTGAGCTGGTGCGAAGGGGTACGGGTCCCCATTTCACAGAGAGAGAGAGAGAGATTGCAGAACTGAAGGGTGAAGAACCTCCTCACTTGTCCTGCTATATTTGTGTGAGTGAGTGGGTGGGTAGTGATGATGGTGGAAGTGGAGTTTCAAGTAGAGGGAGAGGTAAGATGAAGGAGGAGGAGGTCTTTGGAATTGCTGAAATGGGATTGAGATTCCAAATAATGACACCTGTATCCTTGTCTCTCATAATGGCAGTTGTGCTAGATTGAGCTATTTCTTAAATATTCTTCGTTTAGTCTTCGTATCTGTTTAAAAAAAAAAAAAATTAAACCAAAGTGTTAATAATGGCTTAGTCCTAAGTGTCACAAAAACACTTCACGAATGAGTGGTGAGATGAGTGGGAGGTGGGAATTCTTTTCCCTTTGAGAAAAGTAAAGTATGCAGATGTGATTTTTTTTAAAAAAAAAAAAACTTAAGAAAACTTTTACCAGAAAAAAGAGTAAAAAGAAATGAATGAAGAGAGAGAGTTTATGCCCTTGTATTGAAGGCAACTAGTGACATCGGAAAGATTAACAGTGTTAATCAGAGGGTTCATAATCCTCATGAAACACGATCCTCATCTACTAGTCAAGTTTGTTCTTGGTTCTCGACTTTGGATGGGAAAAAAAGATGGAAGGAGATTAAAAAAGGTGGATGAAAATAGGGGGGAGGGGACTTTTTCCCCCATTTAGATGTTTGGAGATGTTTGGTATAATTTATGTTAGCGGAGATAAAGTGTTTGTTTATTAGCGTTGCAAAATCAAGTTTACGTAACTTCAAATAAAATCTTTATTACATGCTTATTTTATAAACAGTAAATTATATTTAAAAAGTAGTTTTCACTTCTAATTCAAATGGATCCAAAACTCTTCTCACATGTTTGTTTTGTAAACCGTGAATTATGTTAAAAAAATAATTTTTACTGATACTCTAAACATGCACAAGAAAAATTTAAAAGGAAGATAAAAGATATGCTTTTCTAAATTTTCTCTTGAGATAAAAAGAGATTTTTGGGGAAATATGTTTATCTCAGTTGGCCTCACCCGTATTTGTACCAATGTCTCCTCTTACGACTTTTCTGCTCTAGGATTGGATTTAATGATAAAGGCTAGTTTCTCACAATAATAATATAATCAGTTAACATTTAAATTTTTGTGAGATAGATCTTTTTTTTTTTTTGTGAAGGAGATACTTAAATTTAATACACAATGGTATCTTGAAAATGATTCTTTTCACTAAAAATATACATGCTCACTTTAAGCTTAGGGCATATTTTCCTTGGGAAGAAGAAAAGAGATGATTGTCAAGAAAACATCCATGTGACACCACATCCTGTCTTTAATATTAGAAAAATTAAGGGGGAATTACTATAAAATTCCATACAAAAAAATTAATATCAGAAAGGTCCTATTGACAACTCAAGCAGCTACTCAAGTTACTCGCATTGACAACTTCTTAGAACATGTCTGATATTAATTCTCTTGGGATTTTATAGTAATTCCCCCAAAAAAATAAAGAAATTAAATACGCTGTCACTTAGTTTTTATATTAATATTTTTTAAACTAATTTTTTTAACTTGTAAATTAATATACAACGTAATGATACACATAAATAAATAAATAACTTTAAATAATGTATATAGTTTCTTTAATTTTTTTTATAAAAAAGTCAATTTACTCAATACGATTTATGATTTATCTATCAACTTTTTAGAATCACTTCTAAAATCACTTTCATATAAATCGAGATAAAATTTATCTTATATATTTATCTTGAATTACGTTTCAATGACTTTGTAAAAAAGTTAATTCAAGGAAACTATTAGCAACAAAACAAAACTTAAATAGCATACACGACATCTTATTGGCAAGTGTTTCTGATCTCCCTTTCCTGGTGCAGAACTTTATTGCTTTATATAACACGTGTCGGATTTTGAGCGGTTAGATTAATCCAGTGAATGTTGTTGCCAGCAACATCTCTCTTCTCCTTTCTCAAGGAGCATAGGATCCATATCATCCCACCGCATGCCTTTTTGTCTCTGACTCGCTTTTACCCATTCACCCTTTCAGTAAATATTTGTTCAATTTATTGGCAATCAAATAACTTTACGCATATGAAATGCCTTAATTTGATCGATAAATGTTCTTTATTATTTGATCATGTTAATATTTTTTTCAACTTCTTTACCCTTTTTTGCTTCAATCCCAAAGTTCCAATATAAGTAAATAATGAAGCCATATTGGAGCGCACGGGTTGCCCCAAACTTTATTTTTGTTTTTTGCCAATGAGTTGCCCAAAACTAAATTATATATATATAGGATTCTCCCAAAAAGCCAAGCAAATTGATTTCTGTTTACTTCACATCATCACATGTACTCTTTTAAAGGAAACACATCATTACTACAACATCATAACATCATTTTAAAAAACAAAAAAAAAACAATAATCATTCTTTTGTTTCCTTTTCTCATGTGAAATATTGTAGCAAGGGGATTGGGCTCACCTATATAATAGTCAGAGTTCTTGCTGGGCCACAGACAACTCAGTACTGTAACTTAAATCATGATGGGTTTTCACAACATTGTTGCATGATTTATTTGGGTATAAGATGCTCTCTAACTAGTGAGATGCAGCGATTGTTGTCACTGAACGTACAATGCATTAGGGATGAGATATTACTTGTGCTATCTTTTTTGTTTATGTATGATGCACTTTGTGATAATTTGTATGTGAATATATTACTATAGATAAGAAGTATGGATTAATAATAAAAGAAAATTATGTATGAAGGTTAGTATTTTGTAATAACCTAGTGTAATATAATCAATCAAAATATTTTTTTTTATGAGAACTGAATAAAATACCTATTTCATTGTATATATAATTGAAGCTGAGGTTAGATATCAATGCAATGGTGTGTTTGGATTAGATTTTGAAAAATAGTTTACGGAAAAGAAATTATAAAAGTGATTTGAGCAGAATATATATTGATAAAATGAGTGTGTTTGGATAATTATTATCAGAATCACTTTTTCATATACAAATTATCAAAAAGGACATAAACTAAAGTAATAATTGCATAAACAACATAATCTAATTTATTGTTAGAAGAAATGAGAAGAATTTTTTTGGTAGAGCACATATAACAATCATAAAAAAGAAGAAAAGGTGGGAAAAAAAAGTAGCTTTTTTCTGAAACAATGATTTCAAAAACCAAAACCATTGTTTCAAATCAAAAAACTCTTTTTCAAAATTTTGTCTTGTTTGTCTACCCCAAACCACCATCATGATTTTACAAGCCAAAGTGCTTTTTATTGTTTGCCAAACACACACTCAAATATAGATATATGTTCTATTTTTAAATATTATCATTTAAATATAAACCTATGTAAAAAATATGACATGCTCACATGTGATGGATGAATTTAATATAATGAGTATAAAGAATTAAATGTAAGCATGTCAAAAAAGAAATTACAACTTGATTTTAACAAATTGTAATTCAAGTAAAGTAAAGGAAATAATTAGTTAAGAATAAGATATTAATATATATATTGAAATAATTACCTCTGAAATTTGAGTTATTCCCTTTACTTGAGTTTGAATTCGCTAAAATCAAGTTGTAATTTTTTATTAATATCATAGAAATGGCTTTTATCAATGGATTATAGTAAATTAAAACTCAAATATAAGGAATAACTAGGTTATAATAGGATATTTTTCCTTTTAGCTTAAAGTCATTCTTATCTTTTCATTAAATTTCAATATCTTTAATTGATCCATTAGGTTTAATAAGTGATTAAGCATATTGAGCAACTGATTTATTCTTTATATATTTAAAGGTTTTTTTTTGTCATTCTTCTTTAAACTTTCATAGTCCAAATGACTTCAAGCATAACCCTTTAAAGCTTTTTCGCTGATAAAAAAAATTATTCAAGGTAAAATTGTATATTCGGCCCAAACTTGTCAGGGTGCTGCAGGTTGGATTAAGGCCTTTATGGGTTCTGTTTGGATTTTCAGTCTTGGTGTTTTTTTGTTTTTGGTACAAACTGGAGGCTGCATAGGTGTTAATTATTATTTTTATTAAGCATATATATCATTCCACTAAAATCAATCATATTTGAGTTACTGTCAGATATTATATGTGGATACCTTTTCTAATAACGATTCAAATCTTAATTCACAATGTTTAATAAACTAATCAATTCCACTAAATCTAACTCACTAGAACATTGTTGTTAATCATTAATGTCATGTGCATATATCCATTTTGAGAAGTTTGTTTTATCGGGCCAAACATTTTGAAAAGTTTACTTATTTATATGCCCTTTTTGGGTCAATTTTTTAAGCACATGTGTTTTCCTATTTGAGATAATTATATTTGAGCCACTGTTAAAAAGTAAGTGTAAATGTCTCTTCATATGAAAATTTGAACATTAATTTGTCATATTACGATAGACTAATCCCTTTAGCTAAACTCAACTTCTATTGGTTTTGTGTAGGTATTTTTTTCGCTAAAGCACAGGTATCCTCCCAATGGAAGTGATCATATTCGAGGTACTTTCAGGTATTAAATATAAGTACCTTCCCTAATAGAGATTCGTTGACAGACATTTTTTTGTTAAAGCATATACATCCTTCTATTAGATATAATATTGTTAGAGGTACTGATGGATACTAAATGTGGACACTTCTACCAACAGGAATTCGAATCTTAACTCAACATGTTGTGAGGGACGAACTCATTTATGTCAACGTTATTTTTAAAACCTTTGCTTGTTACACTTGACAATCAAAATGGTTAGTTCAATGTGGATATGGGCTGACCTCTCATTTACAAGGACGTGTTGAAAACCAACCCCCCCCAAAAAAAATTGTAATAAACCCACGTTTAAATTTTTATTGGGAGAAACATCAATATTTAGAATCTGACAATGTTGTAAATATAATCATCTCCAATAAAATAATACATATATATAAAAAAAAATAGTTAAAGCATATGATACTACAACAGTAGCTTGTTGAAAAGAAAAATGCATGTATTGGTGTATAAAGAACAGAGTATACATGAAAACTGCTCTACTTGTCAAACTGTAAACAATGCTCTTTGCATAAAGTATATTTTTGGCCACAGAGCTGCGCATAAATAATGAAACTTGCATTTTTGCAACAGTAGACACGAAAACATGGTTTCGATGGAAGCAATCCACAGAAAGGTTTGGTTAAAACGATTCAACACACATATCATAAATGATACTTTGAAATATAAAACTAGATAACTATGAACTAATTTATACTCTCTTCGATTTTAGTTATAAGAGTTAGGAGAGAAATTCATCTTAGTCCTGAATCAAATATCTGGTTTGAATAAATTTTAGTGGATGATTAAAATTAAGTCAAATTGAACAAAAGCAGGCCATCAACAGTGCAAAGATGTTGAGATTTGACTACTGCTATTAATGGAAGGCAAATGTAGAAAATAGTGAAGCATTATATTGACATAGACGCAAGGCAAATGTAGAAAATAGTGAAGAATTATATTGACATAGACACGTGTGAGTACAGGCAGATTTAGTAGCAAATGAGGGGAGAACAAGAGTGATAATAAATATTGTGTGCTCTGAGTGGTCAATGTCTTTATAATAGAGAGTAGGGCAAAAATAAATAGTTGACCATTGGCTGCAAGCGTGTG
This sequence comes from Vachellia collinsii, assembly GCA_006871305.1. Classification (NCBI taxonomy): domain Eukaryota; kingdom Viridiplantae; phylum Streptophyta; class Magnoliopsida; order Fabales; family Fabaceae; genus Vachellia; species Vachellia collinsii. Next base: position 514 of record QFDD01006470.1, on the reverse strand, counting down.
TTAGCTGTGTTCAACGATTTCCAAGAATCTTGGAGTAATAGTCGTTGGATCTTCGAATTCCAACCATTTGATACGACATTGGGGGAGCTGATGACGGACACGAGCCTTGGATGGGGTTCCATGTGCTTCTTAGACACTTGACCAATGGGCCTCTTGGATGGATGACATCTTGAGTTGGTCTTGCCTATTAAGTTTTGAATTGATCTGACCCAAATCATTTTTAAAGCATAGATATTTTAACTAATTTTATTTTTTAAATTTATATTTTTTTTCCAAAGCTATTTCTACTATTACACGTATTAAAGCAATAGAACTTTCATCAAGATAGTAGTATTTAAAACAAATTATTAGAAGCGGCTCTTTAGAAAAAAAACAGCAAACTTATTTGTTTATAAATAATTAGCATAACCAATTTTTCATTGTTTACAAATTAGTTCAACATCTCTTGTATTAACAAACAACGAGAATATTAAAAACGCGAGGGATTACAAATATTATGATGGCATTGCATAAT
>QFDD01006469.1:0-13252 GCA_006871305.1 Vachellia collinsii | reverse complement strand
CCTCACCACCTTTAACCTTCATCATCCCTCGATCTTCGTCTCCCCATCCCACCTTCTTTAACCTTAGTCACCCCATCCCATCTTCTTCAACCTACAAATCTGCAACGAGGACCATGGAACTAGATCTGTTGCCAATTCAATGGTGGTGATAACAATGGCGGTGAACGCAACTCAAACTCCATTTGAACATAACTCAGATTTGCCTCCCTTTTCCACTCAAAAAGGACCACAGCAAGGATGATGATGATGACGAACGACGATGACTCAGGCAAGGATGATGGAGAACGATGATGACTCCGGCAAGATCTGCGAAAGTGTTTCTTCAAGGGACAATGGCTTGACTATAGTGAGAACGGCGAGATCTGAGAATATTGGTGCCTCATGGTAGTTTCCATGGTGATTTTGACTAAGGAGGTCACTATTCCTTCTTAAGGGTGCCGATGTCAATGTGAGGCGATGTTCCAAATCTACAACCTCGCAATTGAGTTTGATTCATGCCTTAGCTTTGCATTTTGGATTCATGCTTCAAGCATGAGTGGGTTGTCAAAGGTATGTGTGCGGTGGCTAGAGGTTTGGCGGTGGAGGTGGTGGCCATGAGTGGTCTGCAAGTGTGAAGGAGGGATTTTTTCTTCTAATTTTTAATAGGGATATTTAGGTCAATTGCTAATATATATAAGATTAAAAAAATCATAATTCCATAGGTATACCAAACAAAATTTTCACTCCAATTTCACTTCCCCCTCTGATTCCACCTCCACTTCCATTTCTAGAAAAACTCTTTCATGTACCAATCCAGGCATTAGGGCACACGCTCAGAAACTTTTAATGCAGTCACAAACTGTCAAATTCAATGAGTGAAATCATTATAATCAATATATTTAAATAAATTGAATGCCTACGTGCTAAATTCAAACTGCAAAAGCAAACTCTCCTGGCAAAATTGCAAAAAACAAAAGTTAATGGAGATCCCAATAAAATGATACAACCACAAAACAACCCCCCCAAAAAAAAAAACAAACCCAAAACCCCATGAATATGCTTAACCTAAGCTTAAACGTTATCAATGTTCCTCAGAACAAATTCCGTATCTCGCCTGAAACCCTTGGGACAGGGACACAACATATCCAACAGCAAAAACCCAGGTGGTTCCATCTCCGTGGCACTTTTCACTCACCATGTTACACATTCAATTTACAAGGTGGCCTCCTATGAATATGTGATTATATCAAAACGACGCTGCGAAGAATTCAGTGCCTATGTGAATGCTTTCGGCTGTCATAAACTATCTCTTTCTTATCTCTGTAATTTCTTTGAAACATTTGTAAAGCAAAGGAAATGCCTCCCACAACCGCCATTGCGTAAATTGCTATATAAGGAGCCAATGCCAGGCCAGAAAAATAGGACCAGTATCCAGCGACAAGATAGATCAAATATAGTCTCACTTTGCGGATGGGTACTCCGGTTAAGGATAAGAAGAAGGAATTGAACTCCGGCTTCGAGTTGCATATGCCATGAAGGATGATGCCAATGCAAAGAACAGAATCCAACAGCCAAGGGAAGCTCTCACCCATTCCTAGCCTCTGGCACAAAAAAATGCACAGCATGAGGGTTAGACAACCCTTAGCAAGTCATTAATTAATTTTATGGGTCCCACAAAATGAGATTAGTAAGATTAAATACGATGATGATAATGGAAGAAAATCACAAAAAAAGGGAGCTCAATACAAGCTAATCATTTCGAATCAGCACACTATTTATGAGATAAATACACGAAATAGCTCTGCAAAATTTAGAGAGGGAAAGAGAGAATATAGATATAGACATATAGATTTAATTCAATGGCGATAGTTTCGCAATTTCATCTTGACCATGTTTATACAAGATTGTCAGTGTCCAAACAAGAATAGAAACAGGATCATATTGGCTTCCGAATATTCAAATGCATAAGAACAAACTATATTGTCGTTGTATATTTTCTTAACATTCAATAATTTTGAGTTATAACTGCAACAAATTTCTTGCAGACGAAGAAAATTATTTGATAGTAACAGAAATAGAAAACAAATGCTCTAAAAATATCCGCAAGACAGGGATACAGAAGTATATACCTGCAACCAAGCTGCAAGAGATGGAAGAAACATCGTTGCAGCAACAATATGCAATATCAACAAGCCATGGCGATGATGGAATAGATCTAACTGTGTGTCCCCAAAACTTTTTGACGAGTCTGGACTGTTGGAGCAATCATCTCCTGAATGGAATGTCCGAGTAAAACTAGCATCGAATTTGAACTTAACTTGCTCAGTTCCATTGTACTCTTCACTTTTACAATCGTAACTTTCATTTTGTGCATGGCTGCGGCATGAAGCTGTCAGGAAACTGTTGCAAAAACACAGTAAATTTAAGGATCACAAGGTCATATATATAGGCTAGATGAAGTTACAAGTATTGTACATCACTAAAAAGGTCCATTGAACATTTTTACATTTGTTCCTTACCATACAATGAAAGACCGGGTTTCCACCAGATCTAAAACACTACTTCCGAACGCTCTCTACTAAATGAAGTACAATTAGACAAAACAGGTTCAGACTCTTAAACATCTTAGACAGACTCAATTCAACACAGGAGTATTGAGTGAAGTTTGGAAGATCACAAGCATGAAGCTTCAAAAGAAACCGTTTGCTGTCAGTTAAATTGAGATACCTGCATAAAGCACTGTGACAGGAGACAGCATGAGAGAACAGAAGTATCATTAGACCCAGGGCTGGATGAACCAAGCACGCCAATACAATTGCAGCAAGTGTTGTAACAAGCACTGGATTGGATCTCATAACCCTAATCAACTGTTCAATAAGTTTATCAGATAGAGATGCAATGAAGAGTGTCACAAGAGAAAAAAAACTAATAAGCATTTAGCCTCTTCTTTCCACCTTCTCCACCAAAAGAAATCCAACCCCTTATATGGGAGATATTTCGGCTATCAATTACATGTATTGTACTTTACCTGGAAAGAATATCGTACTTTACCTTGAAAGAAGAGATGATGGAGGAAAGATTAGTAAACCACTGAAGAAATATAAAGAAAGCAGTTCGTTCCCAAATTTGCCACCTGCAAAATATTTACACATGCTTTTTGTAATCCAAAGTGAAGCAAAATGTTCAGCAAGCTTAATTGACATGCATGTGATACAAGAATAAGTCAAGATATTCACAGAAAAAATATTTCAAACAGCTGGATAGCTATGGAGTTAAGGCCAATATCCATGATATTAAAAGAAAAAAACCAATGACCTGGGTGTAGGGGCGAAAGAAAAAAACCAATATATGTGAAAGAAAAAAAACTTGGATATATTAAAAGAAAAAAACCAATGACCCTTGCGGGTGGTAGCAATCAGCTTACTAACCTTGTCTTGATGAATATGTGTGAAATAGCAGCCACAAAGAATAGCAAGTGAGATAACAATGTCAGAATAGCTACGAGCCCATTTGCAAAAACATAACAAATCAGAGAGATGATGAAGAAACTGGCAAATGGAGGAATTGGCTGGGACGTCACCAAGGAAAGGAACAAGGAAAAGAAAACGGGTAGAATGGCTAGGAAGAATAAATGTGACAGCACTGTCAAATTGGATTCCACAGCTGTGAGCATTGAAGGTATCCGCAGATCAAGATCCCATGCATATGCCTGCTGCATTAGTGCAAAGAAAATGACGGCAATGGAGAAACCAACTATCTGTATGAACATCATTTCATTAGCATGATTATTAATATTTCCATCAAGAAACTAGATATACCCATCCAGTTTACATGGCATGTTGGAAATCTGAATTGACAAGTGCATCAACAACAGGCATGCAGAAAGCTGACCTCTGGATTATACAACAGTATAAACCTGCTAGCAGCAGCACTGACGGAAATGGCAATACTATTTTTATAAGAACAATGTGGATCAACCTGAAGAATAAGGGAGGGAAAAAACATAAGAAAGGCTTATCATAATTGCTGCTGTAATATTAATAAAAAAATTCGGTAGTTTGTTTCTTTGATACATGTTTGGTAGTTTGTTGTCCCCTCATGAATTATGAAACATGACCAGTAACTTTGTATTTTTTTTCCCTGCTCATAACCGGAAGGCAAAAAACAATTCTCCCATCACTTCATGTATTAGGAAATTTTACCAGCAAAAGGACAATGGTTCTCTCAGACTCCCTAGTTGAACCCCAATGTGCTGGTGAGGAATCAACCAAAATTGTATCAGCATTCAAATTTGGATATATATGAAGACCACCAGTTTCGTCATAAGCAAGTGCAACAGGTGGAAAACAACGGAGTTTGCAGAGCCCTGAAACATCCAGCTAGAGTTATCTCAAGTAATAAATGTGGCACCAAAACAACACAAGAGCAACTCAATTACAATGGCATTAAATGCAAATGAAACAATTAAGAAAATCCCACTTTTCAACGTCAACGATGGATTATAACTTTGGTAACATTTTGTAAGCCTAGGAGATGTCATTAAAGGGATAATAAGATCAACGCCCAAACCAATTTGATTATCTTGACTACAGCGGCCCCTTGGAGCATTATATTATTAATACACTCCAAAGTAAGTGAGAATAAGATGAGATGAAAACTTAAGATTCAAAGATCATGTACAAGGCTCAAAGCTTCAAGGTTTTGCTTGCAAGCCAGGCACTGCACACATTTTGAATTACTTTTGTAGTTCAATTGGTCAAGGAAAATATGCTAGGGACCAGGTCGGAGATAATGAAAAAATGCCAGGCATGGGTAAGATCAACATAAAAAATGAATGTATCAGTGATTATGCAGCATGGTTTATAAAAATAAAAAGATCAAAAGTGGGAAGCAAAACGCTGAACAATTGGCCTAGCTGTTTGGGTAGAGCAGAGTCCTTACTGCTACTTTCAAGGTCTCCAGCTTCCTCTTCTGGAAGTCCAGAGTTATCGATTCCACAGCTGGCGGTGTTCAAATACAGAGTGACAGGCAGAAGACCCAAGCTGGTCGAAAATGATAATCGGACAGCAAGAGGATGAGCTTCATCCAACATCATCTCCTGCAAAACACGTGCACATTGTAAGCTTTGAAGGTATTGAAATAAATAGTGTTGGGTCCATTTTCAACAATTTAACATTAGGTTTTGAATGAATTTTAACATGGTATTAAAGTAAGATTGTGATAATTAATTAGTTTTCGCATCAAGTTTTTGAGCTTTGTTCATATTTTGTTGAATACCTTAGAATGGTTAGCAAGTCCTTGGTGAAATTGTTTCCTGAGCTAAGCTGCATGTGATAAAGAACTAATCTAGCCTGAGCTCAGTTGAGTTAATATCCCCCAATTTGATTGTTGGAACAATTGCTTACATACGAAAACTAAGGTTGGCATTTATAAAAACTAAGAGAAATAAACTAATACTAATTTGAGTGAATAAAAGAAAAATAAAATAAAATTGCTTAAAGTATAGAAGTCAAGCAATGCTTCATGAAAGAACAACCTTTTGAGAATAGGTAGATTGAAGCATCAACCACGGAGATATCTCTAGCTTCCCTTCCTCTGGGTTAAAGAACTGCCCAACAGCCATAGATGCTGCAGGTGGTGGTCTCCCTGAAATGGTCTGAGCAAACATTGCCATCACACATGTACATATTTGAGAATCACATTATTGTATACAAACCACATAAGCCAAAGCCATGGTCCAATTTTGGAATTATAAGCATACCGGACGAGGGGCAACTGATATTGTAAGGAATCTAAAGCCACGCATATCTTTAGGTCCCAACCAAAACACAGAAGATGGTGGAGGTTGCTCAGTCTGACTGCCAGGTTCCATCTGCAGCAAGATAGTGAATTCAAAATTATAACTAACTATATCAACTAAATTAAATTGCTGCTTCAGTTTGTCTCTGAATGCCAGACATGGTGAGACGAAATCCCCTCTATGAAAAAGCATAACATACTTGCCGTGGTGCTGGACCTGAGGGAATGCGCATCATCTTTGACGTGACTTCAACAACCCTTTCACTGAGAGGCAAAGTTGAAGTAGATTTATCCTTTTCTGGCCATAGATGAAGTCTAATTCCAGAACAAGGCTCAAGGTTGGTCACAAACACAAAATGACTTCTTCCATTTGACCCCTATACAATCAAAGGACACAAATATGTTACAGATTTTTTATTTCTAATAGGAAAAACTAATAGAAACTCCAGGAGTTTATTGAACAAGGCACTATTATGGATAACTGTTTATTAACAACAAAAGAGTCATGTTGACCATATCTAAATTTTATATCTACCACACACAAATCATCTCAACCTCACAAATTTAAAAAAGCTAAAGTAGCCACAAAACATCTTAAAGGGTCAAACAGCTCCATTCACACAACTAAAGATACACTAAAGTGATCAGAAAGTCAGAGGGCTGACCAGCTATTGTTTTTGTTTGTCAATTTCATAGAACAGTAAAAGATTTATGAAAGCAGACATCTTTCAGAAGATTCACTTGCTTTAGAATTATCATTAAGATCAAAAGTGCCAGAAACTGTAAGGAGAGAAAAAAGAACAGGAGATAGAAGGCGGGCAACTTGATACATTTTGCTTTCCCACATATAGGTTCTAGATAATATCAGGCAAAAGATATTGTTCCATAAAATTTCAGATATAGGGGGGGGGGGAAGACAATACCAGTTTTTGTATGTCCAACCACCGCCTTCGACCATCCATTGCTAAGACAGTTACCACATTTGTCTGAATGTATAGGTCTCTCTCAAGGCTATCATCACTCCACTTAATATTGGGAGGACATGTAGCTGAACCATGCACTTCAGGTCCTGCAACAATAACACACCTAGAACATAAAATTTTGCACCAAGGAAGTAGCTTATAAATCAAATGAAAGATCTCTGTCAAAGTTTGAGATCAATGAAATTTGACAAAACTGTAGTAGAAATTAACCATGCAGTGAGAATGCAATAGATTTTGGAAGGAATCTAATATTACGAAACATTTATACATAATTCATAATTACTGAATAACTAAGAATATAAATATGGTCAACATTTGCGATAATTATACTCCAAGCTACACTGTTACGTCTGACAAGGCATGGAAGTAATGTCAAGCTAACTTTTTTACTCATACATCAGTGATTATATGATTTCAGAAACATCAGATAAACTATTCAGCTGAGATAGCTATCACAATCCAAAAGGGAAATTTTCAAAAGACTACAGATTAGAAAGTAAAGTATAGAATAATAAGAGCAGGCAGAATAATACCAGTGGAATCTTTACTGTCGACAGGAGTACTTGTAGAATGTTTAGAAGGCAGTTGCATCATCCTGTTGAAATTAAGTGAGATTCCACTGCGCAACATTCGTGAAAAAACTGCAAGCCTTTTTTGGGTATCTGGAAAAGGATGGCCTGTTTTGGAGTTTATCAAACTAAGAAGAGTGTGTGACACCTATAGAAGAAAACGATAATCAGGACAAGCCCTAAGAGAATTTTGAGTTCTTGCTTTTGAACAAGAAAAAACCACTTACTTGGATAACAAGCTGATTGCACCATAAAATAGCCTGGTGCTCCATTGACAACCACACATTTCTCATGGATGTACTACTGACCATGAATCCATGAGTTGGGGGCACGATATTATCAAGTGATGTTAATTTTGTCCGCACCTGTAGATAGGAGAAAAACATAAAAGTACACCACTAAATCAAGGTTTATATCTAGCAGACACATAAACATTGAAAATATAACCTAAAAGGCACAAAAAACAAATCACATGGAAATGATTCAAATCTGCTTCCCGTAGATTGTACAATATTCAGTCTGGACATCCACTGAGAACCGAAAAGAGCAATTTCCAAAAATAAGCTTAGGTAGAAAGTGTATATCTCCACTAAATAGAAGTGCAATGATCTCTTTAAATTATATGAGATCATATTTTCAAAGGTCAAAAGTCTTGCATTAAAACAAGAAACAAGCTCCAGTTGAGATTTCTTCTCAACCGAGAGCACAAAGTACTGATTATGCAAATCAAGACAACCGTCAAGTCGAACTAGGGTCAAATGAAAGGTGTGATAGTACTGTGTGAAGTGCAGACACACAAGGCATCCTAAGATCACATCAAATACTGGCATTCTTGCTGAATAAAACATGATCTGTACCTGGTAATCATTATATGCACCAGAGATAGATACAACAACAACATGAGAGAGCAGAGCATCAGACACATAACGCCCTGTGTTAGTTGTCTGAACTTTATATCCCTCTCTCCATTCCTGATTTACACGTTGAAAGTAATAGCCCAAGGAAGGCTGCAACGCCAAAGGAGGTGATCTGAATAAAATAGATACATTACATCATTTAAGTATCGTATACAATCAGAATAACCTAAACCATAACAGTAATAAAACTCACTGATGTGGTGTTGAGAGGGTAAGAATAGTTTCAACTGCTGATTTCCTAAGACGAGGATGGATAACTGCAGCTCTAGCAACAAAACCTCCCATGGAGTGACCAACTAATATAACACTTTTTGGTATAGTCCCAGAAGCTGCAGCACCTCTTGTCCGGGCATCATGAGACACTTTATATTGATCTAATATCTGCAAATAAGGCATAAAATATCAGGCTCAAGAACATTAAAGCTAAATAGCCGCACAAATCCAAAGGTAGAACTAGTTGAGGAAAACATGAAAGTAAAGCACTACAAAGTCTAATCTGATCAGCTATGAAATAGAAGAATGTTGTTCAAAGGATCAACACTGCCTAGGGATGTATTCCTTAAAACGGATAAGTTGACTAGGAATTATATGAATGAATTAAGTTTAGTAGCATAAGATAGATCATAACATGTTCCAAACATAAATGCACATGCTAAAAAAAAAAAGGTAAAGTGATACCTTGTGAATGGCATATACAACATATTCAGCATGTTCTTCAAGGATTCCACCATCCATGGCAGAATGTTCACCTTCAAGGTCCACAGCAAACCAGTCTAGCCTGCTAGTATATTGATTGGGCAAGTGAAATTCAGAGAAATTCATATGTGCTCCTCCTTCGTCAGAGCTTAGAAAAGCTTCTTGGTAAAATGAATGCTCAAGGGGACCGTTCTGATATGCCCTGTCAGATTCTGCTGCCAGAGATCGTACCTGTTACATGGACAAAAAGCATAAGAAGATGAGCATAAATTTGAACAGCAATATTGTGCCAGGAGTATTAATATGTTTCATAAACTCCAGACAGACAAGTCTTTAAGAATGAATTGAGTATCAACTACCAAAAACAATGAACTTATTAAGGCAACCTTCAGGGTTGAACTGTTGGCTAGCAATGCAGATTTTATTCAGCATGTTATGTACTACCGCAAAATCTAATGAAGGTATTAAACCTCTTTTGAATTTACCCAACATATTCCCAAAATTTGAAAACTTCTAACCTCAAATTTTAAATGCATCTTTAGATCACCAGATATAAGCAAATTGGCCTATAATTTCCTGGTTTTTGACTAGTATTAGGCTATTAAAGCCATGAACACCAAGTACTGCTATTTTTCCTTGACATGTACCAATGTTTCACCAACAACTGAATCAATAACTGCTAAACGAACTTCAACAACACTCAAACAAGAAGAAAGAGGACCTTGCCTGTTTGTAGCTACCACCATTGCCTGGGATAAAAAGCACCGGTACACCACTAAGCTTCCTGAGATGCTCCTTAAAATCTATCCTTTTCCAACCCTCGTGATATAAGTATAATCCATATTTCACTGGCGCAATGCTTTCAGATGAAGAGATGGGAATGTATGTTGGATACATGTATGTCATGGTACATCCATTTGAAATGGGTTTTAAGATACCGTATAAAGCCACAAGACTAATCCCTGTCACAAGGATGATAAGAAGTGCAACCCGAATTTTCGCTTGAAACCAGGCATTGTATGATACTTCTACTTCAAGGGCTTCAGGAAAAAACCGCACATCTAACTTAGTTTGCGCGAGTCCACGTATACCAAGATTTGCCCCCTCCACAACCCACCTCTGCAAACTTATTCTAAGTTCAACAACAGCGAACTCTGCAAAAGAGGACACATGCAACAAAATATGCAAGTTTTATAAAAGGAAGCTTCCTTAAAATGACGATTAAAACAAGCAGCCGGTTTCGTGAACATGTGAGGAAACTTCATAAACGAAAACAAACGGCACTGAAACTTCCATTTCTAAAACTACAACAACACTTAAGAATTTCATTAGATTCTTTTTCCAACTTAGGATCCAAATCTGGCACACATACTGATTCGATCGAACCAGTCAGGAGAACAGATCAAAAGTAATTTAAAGAGAACGTGAAGCCATAGACACTAAACTTGCTTTCGGTCAACTGAAAGCTACGGATCTGAAGCACATTCAGGTCTCAGTCAAGCACCGGCGCCATCAACAGTAGGGACTGATAAGAAGCGGGAGCATAAAAATGCAAGGGCTTACCAAAAGGAGGGAGGAGTAAGATGATGAAGAGGAGAGAAGAAGCATGAACTGCGGATGACGAGAGAGAAGTGAAGGAAGGTAAACTTTACGGTGGGTAAGGATGCTAAACTTTTTTGTTCTACTTTCTCAGGGGTGGAAGTTTGAAGCTGTATAAAGACCATGCCTCATGCTGACTGAGGAAGGAGGTTTTAACTCTCATTTTATCCGAGATCAGCGCAGATATTGATTTCAGACTGTCGTTAATTCATATGACGGAGGTTAAAAATGTTGTTACTCTGGTTGTTTTTTTTAAAAAAAAAAAAAATCTGATTCAATAAATAATTAAACTGGCTTTGAACTCCAACGAAAATCTACATGCTTGCCTTGAAGTAATAAAATACTGATCTGACAGGCTAAGTATGTGAGATTAATTAAGGGCTAGTTAATTAATCGAGATGCTGGGACTAATTCAAGGTTTATTTGGAGTTAGCTTTTGAAGAGTGATTGTATATAATTTGAGGTAAATATTTTAGAAAAGTTTTATCTCAACTTACCTAAAAATGATTTTAGAAGTGATTGACAAATATTTTATAAGATTAACATTTGTTTCTGGTTCCACATCTTAGAGGATTAGTTAAGTTTAAAGTGGTAGACTGTATTAATTAATAATTCTTGACTAGGGTGTACTAGTTAAAGGAAAAAATGGGTCCGCATTAACACAAGAAAAAAAAAGAGATTTTTTTTTCTATCATCAGCTATTATTTTAAATTATTTAATTTTAGGTGGGTCCATGAATACTCCAATGTGCAAAATAAATTACCCATGTAAAAATATTTTTCTTATCCTCCCATCATAAATCAAACAATGTAATTTTAAAATCCCTCCACCCCCAATCAATTATGCATGGCTAATAAAGAAGACACTAGTCTATTTGATATGATGGGAGGGGAGATAATAAGTGGAGGGGAAAAATTTTGAGTTGAATTCAAAAAAATTAGAGAAATAAGATTAAAAGTTTTTAATTAATCTCTCTTACCTTCTTTATTTTACACTTATCTGTTAAAATTTTATAACCCAACTTTTTCAATTTAATTTACAAAAATTCCCCCTTCCCTTCTCTCTAAATCCCTCCTAACAAACAATCCATATAATAGCCTAATAAAAACACAACCCCCTGTCCATAAGGGGAAAAAATCAAAATTGATGAAAATGTATACTACTCATTACAATGGTATATACATTAGAATTAATGAGTTAATAAATTAACTTGTTTAGAATTTATTATTTCACCAAATTTATTTAAACACTTCACAACTTACTTTGGCCAAATACATAATAGTTATATTTTTAGTTGAAGCCTTAAACTGATAATTAGGTCCAAACAAGATCCATTTTAAAATTTAAACAACGATTTTTATCATATTCATTCCCACATGCATACAGTCACAAAGTGGCCTCCCAATCCCATAATCCATATGATCATGTGATTACATCAAAGCGCCATGAAGATTTCAGTCCCTATGCGGATGCTCTCGGCTGTCATAAGCAATCTCTTCCCGATCTCCATAACTTGTCTGAAACGATTGTGAAGCAAAGGAAATGGCTCCCACAGCTGCCATGGCATAAATTGCTGCATAAGGAGCCAATGCGAGACCGGAAAGGTAGGACCCGTAACCGGCTAGTAGATACACAGAGCATAATAAGAACAAGGAATTGAACTCCGGCTTCGATCTGTACATGCCATGGAGGATGATGCCAATGCATAGAACCAAATCCAACAGCCAACCCAAGTTCTTACCCATTCCTTGCATCTAACACAATAAAATGGCACACCATCAGGAACTGGTTTTCCTATTAAACACTTTGAGGGCTAATCAAATATGGGCCTTTCTGATCAGTTTGACACGATCCAGATCAGTTTGTTTCGTAAGAAGATGTAATCAAATATGGCATCGTTCATATCAGTTCTTCAGATGGTCCAAAGCTGGTTGTTTTATAAGTTTATATTTTTTTTAAAGTGTTTAGTAAAAACTAATCAAATTTGAATAATGAAAATATAATTTGCAACGAGAATTAACTCTTTTTAAAAATGACGATTTTTTAAATAAATAATCATTTTTTAAAAAAAAATAATAGTTAAGGAATTATCTTTATTTCATATTCTACCCCATTAAAATAATTTTGTGAGAAAATATAAGATTTAAAAAAAAATCATATTTGAACAATCTTAAACTGATACGATTGTTCAGTTTGATTAGCTTTCCCTGTCAAATTAAATAGAGTGTTTGGAGGGAAACCGAATGTAAAAGTTAGACAACTATTAAACACATCTCTGATTTTTACGTACAAATTCTTGATTACTCAAGTGTGTTAATTAAGGACAAACTATATTATGGCTGTAAATTTTCTTAACATTCAATAATTTTGGGTTGTAACTGCAATATATTTCTTGCAGATGGAGAAAATTATTTAATAGGAACAGAGGTAGAAAACAAGTGTTTTAAAAATACAAGCAATAGAAATGTATACCTGCAACCAAGCTGCAGGAGATGGAGCAAACATTTCTGCAGAAACAAAATGTAATATCAACAAGCCATGGCGATGATGGAAAAGATCTAACTGTGTGTCCCCCAAACTTTTTGATGAGTCTGGACTGTTGGAGCAATCATCTCCTGAATGGAATGTACGATTAAAACTAGCATCGAATTTGAGCTTAACTTGCTCAGTTCCATTGCACTCTTCACCTTTACAATCATAACTTTCATTT
>QFDD01006468.1:0-11107 GCA_006871305.1 Vachellia collinsii | reverse complement strand
AAGCCCTAAATCACACATATTTCCATTAATTGCCTAAATCACACGTATTTCCATTAATTGCTAGAGATGTATGAATCAAAATGTCCTATCACCCACCTACCATCTCTAGTTTCTTTTAATTCACGATTTATTCATGGAAAAGATGGGTTGGCTTGATTAAGACTCACCACCGATACCACTAGCTCCAGTTTCCTCTCTTAGTTTCTAAACCAATCAATCTTAATTATCATATTCTCCTACCAGATTATCAAAGTTATATATGAATTTTTTTTTTTTTTGTAATTTTAATTATGATTGGTTTACCCAATCGGATCACTTTCGAAAGGTTGACGTTGAACTAATGTCTTAACTCCAGTGACCAATCTGTCGTATATTTCTTTCCCCTATTTTGATTTTGGTTCTCCGACTATCACCGCACTAATCAACTGTTCTACCTGAAATGAGGTGAATGATGTGATAACATAACAGTCACAACATCAGAACAGATGCACTAATTTCTCTCAATTGAATCACGAGATAGTTTCAAATTCAATTGAATTGATGACGATGTTACTACCAACTCGAAATCGCTAAAAAGGGGACGCCTATAATTAACCCTCTCCATGGCGATACCGTGGTCAGATCCGATAAACTCATTGAACCATCAGAATCAGGAAATTAACCATAATGAAAAGAGTTGTAAGAATTGGTTGAGATGGAACGAACTGTTTTTCGCCTGAACACATTGGTCGTGCTTCATACAACAAGCATCAAGGCCATCGCAAGGAGCCTCTCCAGGACACCCACTGTACAGAAGCCCACAGTACTTTCCATATCTCAGCAATGGAGGCACTGTTATCATTCAGAGATATTTCGTAATTAAAATCAATATAAGCATAATCATTAAACATCAGACAAAAAAGAAAAAGAAAAAAAAAATCGGTTAGAGTGAATGTACCTGAACAGAAACTTGATTCACATGTTTTGCTGCACTCCTTGCTCTGCATTACGAATCAAATTAAAAGAAAATAATCAGAAGAGAAAGAAGAAGAACCGGTTTGCTTGTGTTGAAACTGAATGTGATTGTGTGTGGATGAACAAAGTTAAGAAGCAAACCACAGAGACGGAGACGCCGGTGGTTTCAACTCCAATGTTGAGGGCAAAAAGGGGGATGGAGAAGAAGTTGAGCATAAATGTGAGAGAAAACACGAGAAATTTCATGGATTTGAGCATTTTGGAAGATCAAATTTAAATTTGGGAAGCTTGGTTGTGCTTAAGGCTCTGATTTATAGGAGAAGATGAAACCACTACAGATTGTGGGAACTGTTCAGACTTCTGAGTCCACACAAAAACTTGCATAGAGCTCAGAAGTCAGAAGTGATGAACAGATAATGGAGGCCGCTTTTGTTTTGTAGTGACTCGTGACTCTGTTCTTTCCATTATTTATTATTATTTTATACGGAAAAATTTAGGAAAAATTACTAAGAATTAATATAACAAGATAATCGTTACCAACTGTTTCACTTATTAATTGTACTCTTTAATTTATTAATATAATATTATTGATACTAATTCTTTTATTGAAGACCTAACGGTAATTTTTTCAAAAATTTATTAGACATAATTAATTATATAATATATTGTTATAGTCCCGCTTTTTTGAATATAAAAATTCAATAGTTAATTTACATATACTAAAAATTAATTGAATAAGTTATATAAGAAAAGTTGCGCAGTTTTTTAAAATATTCTTTTATCATTCGCATTAATAATTATTTTTAATATATAATTATTAGAAAAAGATTAAAAAACTTATAAATTTACCAAATAAAGTTGATTGAATTTTTTCGTTTAGAAATAAAACTAAGTCTTTCACTAACTCTTACACTTACCAATGGAGGTGTAACTTTTATCACAATACATGTTTTTATATATAATTGGTTAACGACTTTAAAAGCTCAGTTAGCTTATTCAATGGACAACTCATTGGATATAATTAGTAATTGTTGATTTTTGATTGCTCTAGTGATGAATCTACCTCCCTATTTTCAATAAATAAATACCTTCAAGGAAAAATGATTGTGAGATATGCTTTTGGATAATGTTGAAAATACACATGAACATCACAAGCCTATGATATAAAAACTTTTAATGTTTTCATCTATATTTGTTTTTTTAAAAAGTATCAATATTCCTTTTAATCATAGTTTCCATCCTTCGAGTTCTTAAATGTACTTGTTCAATCATTTTTAACGATTTTAATTATACTAATAACGTAGAGTCGATTTGATTGCTCTTAGCAATGCTGACCACCGAGAGCTCATGAATACCACAAATTGTTTAGATATAATTTGAAAATTGTTAATTTTCAAAAGAAAATACATTTTTTATTTAAAAATCATCAATTTAAAATCTTATATTTGAGCTCTTAAAATTTTATTTAAACAGTATAGATCTCATCGAAGGAATGAGCTCTCAATGCACATTACAATTATTTGTATTGAAGTCAGTTCCTTAATATTTTTCTTCAGCTACGTGGATCTCACCAAAATGATGATGACCTTTCAAAGTTCATCACTATTAGAGGCACTAAAACCAATTCCTTGAAATTCTACTTCAATTATATGGTTCTAAACACAACAATGAGCTCCTGAAGCCCATCATGAGCACAAAAACCAAATATAAGTCACCAAAGCGATGAGCTCTTAGTGCTCATCACAATGATGAACATTGTACCTGTTTAGAAAACTGTTGGAGAATAACTTTTAGCAAAATGTATTTTAAGAAAAGGAGTTTTGGTCAGAATGCATTTTGACAGCTTGAGTGCTTATCGCACTAATAACCTGTGAGAGCTCTTCACAACCGCAAGTCACATACATATACATACATATATATAATGTAAATGGTTTTGACTCAATTTTATCTTTTATTCATATCTAAACAAAAAATAATCCTTCAATTTAATTTTATTATTACTGCTGAGTATTGATGCCCTAGCATTAGTTTATGCAATATATACATAGTGAGCATAAGCATAATGATATTATTAATTTTCATTTTTTTAATTAATTTTCAGTTAATTTGGAGAAAAAAAAGATAAATTTTGGAGATAAAATATATTGTTTTTTCTTATATTTAAGACCAAAACCAACATTATAACTAGCTCTTATAATTAGGATTGGAGGAGTATTTCAACTTTAACCTCTTAGATATAGAAGAAAATCTAAACCTGATTCATGAGGACTTCATACCGTTATCTAAATAAGAGGAATCTAAAATAGAAAAAGTAAGCTCAGCTTAGATAACTAATTTGATGAAACTGAGTGTAAACATACTTAACATGGAGGAATAACAAGAACGAATGAAGAAATCATATGTATTATTATAATCCCATTTAAGGTGTAACACTAATCCACCCTCATTTGAGAGTGATGAATTAACTCCATTTAGGGATTTAAGAGAGAACCTATGTTACCCTCTTTTTGGGTGAGAGATAAATATCTCACACACTCAACATATCAATTAAGACCCTTTCTCTAGATTTGGGCCACTCAACTAACCAATACAAGATCTTAACCCATTGGTATAAGAACCTAAATAACCACTGTTCAACTTAATACTACTAACACTGAGTCTCCAATCATTGACAGAAATGAGAAAGATCTAGCATCTATCGAAGTTTGTTGTCCTCATCATATGAACTAATAAAAGAAACTCAAGAAAATTTAAGGTATCATCCTCTGCTGCGCAAGAACCATGCTTCTCGGTGCACGGCTCAGCAGAGGATTATGATCCAAAAATTTAGCGTCACAACATACATCCTCCTCAGGTCCAGTATCTCCCAACAAGAGGCAACACAGGAAGAGGAAAAGAAGGAAACGGCTAAGATACAAAGAATGAGATGATTGGCTGTAATTATGATCTTAAAGAATGGTGATAGATGAAGAGTAATTGGAAAACATGATTCCTAGATTATACGAGCACAGTCACCAGATTCACATATCAAAACTGCTGTTTCTTCATTTACGCAACTTGCTAACTCAGGCTGGACCTTGAGATATTCTGACCTCACAAATGATGCAGCTTCAGCTGCATGGTCAGCCTTCACTAATGCGATACAGCACCCTCTAAACCCGGCTCCACTGAAGCGTGCTCCCAGGACTCCGGGAGCCTTCAAAAGAATCTCATACAATTGAATAAGTGGTTCAGCACCTAGGCAGTCAAAACATTTCACATTATTATTATCATCCACAACTAGACTTGCACGGGAAAGAATGTAATGAAGCTTATAATATAGTTTTCCTCTGATTGTTAATATAAGGCTTATTTTAACGGAGAAATTGACCGGAGGAGTATTGTGTAACAAACATAACCAATCACTTAAAACAGTAATGTCTTGAGAGCCTGACTTTCAGGATGCCACTCTACACCATGTCACTGCAAGCCACGGAGAATTTTTTTCGCAGAATTGAGGGAGGAACGACAGAATTGACATATTTTTTCTTGCATTAAAAAA
This sequence comes from Vachellia collinsii, assembly GCA_006871305.1. Taxonomy (NCBI): domain Eukaryota; kingdom Viridiplantae; phylum Streptophyta; class Magnoliopsida; order Fabales; family Fabaceae; genus Vachellia; species Vachellia collinsii. The sequence continues at coordinate 6,612 of QFDD01006468.1, read as the reverse complement.
CTCAATTCCGTGCAAGTAAAAGACAATATTTTTACTTGTCTTAAGATTGTATTTTAAATACATGCAACCAAGTAATTTGCTTTCCCACGATCCGTTGGTCACCAGAATGGCAAGACAATAAATTTCCAACAAAGAATTTGAGGTTAAAGGCTATATATACCGCATTCATAATTTCTAATGGAACTCAGACCAGAAGCTGCCATGAGCTTTCCAAAATCTTCTACTTCTCCCAATGCCCAAGCTTCTCTTCCTGGTTTAAAAAGTAAATGAATCAGTCTGAGCCGGGGATGGGGAGAATATGAAAAGTAACAAATTGTACCTTTCATTACACGCATATTTTCTGAGAAATAATGCTTTGCTCTTTTTTGTAAATTTTGTTCTAACTTGCCCTGCACAAACAAAGTGTGGACCTATTAAATATGTTTTGCCACGAACAAAGTGTGGACCTACTAATTTATGTTTAAAATAATAAATAATGTTTCACTTTCATGTTGTTACCTTGTGAGCTTCATAAACTTCTGGTTTAACTGTTCAAAGGAGAAAATAGAAAGAATATATTAGATAAAATAAGATTGTTATAAGTTCAAACATAAGAAATGATATTCATAATGCAACCATTAGATAGGATGATCTCGGCTTCGTTATTTCCAGATGCTCTGAAAAAAAAAAGTGAACAGGAAAAAAAAATTGTTATGATGAGCATTGAGCATGAATAGATGTAGTCAAAGTAGACTATTTTGCCAAGGTCTAAACATCCAAAAAAAGAGAAATGCTAGGGTGCAATTTCCCCCATGAAGATGAAAAATCACTTAACTTCTGGAAATGCCGGGTTTTTCCGGGTTCAATTCATACTTATGGTAACTCTTGCTTAGAAACTTGCTTCAGTAGAGTCAACTATATACTAACGAAGTTGAAAGTAAAAGCGCAAAGGTGCAGCTATTTCAGAAAACTAGTTTTGCTCTTTAAAATATAATGACAAAATTCTTACTGAAGAAGAATTCTTGCAGCCTCTTGGCACTCTGCAACTCGCCTATTATATCCAGGGTTATTAGTCAAAGCTTCCTTCAACCCTGAAAGTGCCAGCAATATTTTGATTGCTTTCTGTGGTTCAGAGTTAGCCTTCGGTAAGTGTACAAGTGTGTGATCCTTGGTCTGCAAATGCCAAAAACCAAAACATGAAGCACCATAATGCCAATGATAACAGGAATAAGTTCATTGAGTATTTCTGAAGAAATTATGATACTTAATGCTCTTATCAATATCCATACATTACCTTGCAATTCATGAACATCAAACAACCACGACTTGAGAGTAATATTGCTGACTGGTCCATTATGCCATTTTTCAGACCCAAATATTCATTCTCAATCAACCTATAACATTTAGAAATTTAGATATTACCATCAAAAGTAAAACAAATAAGTCAGTTTGAAATTTGGAATCTAAGCAATTGAAAGACTGGGGCTCTAAATTACCACACAAAGGTGAGCTGATATACGTCGAAGGAGGCCTCAAGGAAGGAAGAAAAAATTTCATTATAATGGACCCACGGTTCTTAATTAGCCGGGTATCAATAACCAAATCTAACAATGTTCAATACATTAACTTCATACCTACTCACTTATCTTTCTCTCTAGAACTTCATCTGCAACATCCATTTCTTTTGATGGTTTAAAGCTTTGAATTTCTTGCTTTAGAGAAAAGGGGTTTTAAAGTGGGTTGGGGTTGCTCCATGCAAGGAGAGTGAACCCAAAAGGTTTGTGATTCGGGGTGAGTCAAGTTGTTGCAGTGGCAGCAGCATCCCATTTTAACGAAAAATTAGTAAAAAATCTCAAGTGGAAGGTTGGGGACTGAACGTTGGCCAAGTGGTTTAGGCCAAACAAGATAATTTTGTGCCCTGATCTTTCTTTCTTACATTTACTATAAACTTGTGACAACTTTGTTTATTATTTATTTATTTTATAACTTTTTTTATTTGAAGAAATTATTTTAACACCCGATTCAACCTCTCTGGGACTACCCATCCTAACACTAACAACTTCTAGTATGATATGCCACCACAACCCTTGCTATAAGACACTTCCAACTACTCTGTCCATACATGCTTCCATGTAGGAGAAACTTACCGATCATAATCAATATTTTCTATAGGAGATATTGATAGATTATTTGCATGTTCCATGGCCAAGAGGTAAGCTACACCAACCTGTCAAGCAATGCAGTAATAAAATCAATCCTTGGAAATATTAGAATTAAAAGGAAGGTCAGAAAAATAACAGTTTCCATTTGGCATAATTATGAAATTTCAGTGTTTTCCAGAAAGGAAATCAAACAAATGGTCAGAATGGTTTACTGTCAAATCAAATCTGACATTAAAAAAATTCATATCAAATAAGGTTGTCAGAAGCATAATATCTGCATTAAAGGTTCATACAATACTTCGAGAATTTACAATTCTAAGTTTTTAATTCTCATCTTTAAATTCCTTCTTCCTAGATCTTCTTAGGAGAGTAATTGGACTCTAGGCATAAATTTCTTTCAACGGAAACTTCCATAATTTGAAAAATAAATATGGACTTTTATAGAAAAGACCAGTGCTGTATCTGAGTTACTGGAAGATAAAATCACTAGCTAAGTTTTTGGATGCTATACTCTCTGTTATGGACAATATAACCAAACAATCAGAACCCCTACATATATTTGGTTATTCAGCATTAAATAATATGAATAAGAGCAAATATTCCCAGGCTTTCTTTAATAAAGTCCCAACACTCGAAACATAGGGATAAGGGAAAAGTAAAAGAACCAGGTGAGTGGTGTTAAGGATCTTGCTCAAGAAGCCAAATCTAATCTTCATATCATGAACTTCAATTTGATTTCCATTACAGAGCCCCGTAATAAGAACTTTCATATATTAAGGACTAAAGAAATAAAAAGTGGGCTGTGGCAAAAGAAATCTCACAGCAGCAGAAGAGCTTAATCCTGAACTGTCCAAACCGTCAGAACCACAAATGTATCCTATGATACCCTGCAAAAATTAACAATTGTATGTGGGTAATTAGAGCATGCATCTTGTAATGTGGAATAATGTAAACATACAATTATCTGGAAGACAAAGAAGTTCTTTGGCCAGAAACTTAAATTCAACCTCTATATTTTCTTTCATACAGTATAAACATTTTTGAATTATGGTATTAATCTGCTATCATTTAAAAGAGAAGACACCTATGACAAAAAAGTAATTATGCTCCACAAATTAAATGACTGGACCTCTCAAATTATACCAATGGATACAATTTATATTCTTCCTCATGAAAATGCAAACCCAAAGTAAAGTTGCACAAGATTATCCATTTATGTAACTGATTTTTACAATTTACATGAACCTAGCTTGCAGAGCATTATTCTCAACAATAAAAGTCAAGCAATGATTCTGATATTTATCTAAAGAAAGTATACATAAACTCTTAGTAAAGTGACATACTTAAATAATGAACTACAATGTACGCCACCAGAGCATATTTTCAAACCTGGGAAAGATTGTTTCCCCTACTTTGTAGTGCATATACAGCTCCTCTAGCATAACGCCCCCATTCACATTCTTCTTGCCGAGAGTAATCGTTTGTCTGATTCACATTATTATTCTGGATAGATTGTTTCGGCCGCTGAACCTCATCAACTCTAGCATATATCAATCATTTCAAAACCAACATTGCACAAATTGTATAGTGGTAATATGGATATTGGAGAAAAGAATAGCATGGTAAGAAAATCGGAATATGGAAGATATGAAACCTCAAACAACATAAGGAAGATATGAAGCCTTATAAACACAGACCAAGCACCTGAATTTAACTTCTCCTTGAAACTGTCTTGATCGAATTACAACCTACAAGAAAATCATAGGGATTGTTCATCGAATAGATAAACATAATTTGTAATAAGAATATCTACATTTCCATTAACTTAGCCTATATGTTATAAATTCAAATAAACAATTTTCAACGGCCCAATCTTTTTGCTAAAATAAAGAAATAAAACAAAACAATATTGGTACAGCTTTAAAAGTATATTTAGATTCCAAGAGAAAAAAGTATTAAGCAAAATAAGTATCAAGAATGCAAAGTAAGGTGAAGAGATCATCTGGAAGTATAAACTATACAAACTGAAAGGTCACAGGACCTGCAAACAAACAGAAAAGATGGTAGAATACAACAACTCGTCATGATATAAAAACAGGGGACTACAGCATTCTATGAAGCAACATTGCACGTGCTGTATACATAAGACACAAATTGAATGATTAATTGACACCTAGAAACTTTAGGTCATTGTGTTGTCATATCTGTCCCCTTGAATATGCTTTTCACTTGACATTGAGTTCTGCTATAAAGGTTATGTTTATAATTAGTTCTTTTAATTCCATGAGTAATCACTAATTGACTTTTCAAATGTTTTGAAATGAGACACATCACATTTGATTTCTTTTTCAGTTGTAGTTTACTTCTATAATACTTGACCTAAATCAGCTTTTACATGTTCCAAAGTTAATGTTGAAAATCCTGTAAACTTATAGAGAGCATTTTTAAACTGTTCCTACAACTCAGCTCATACTCATCTGCACTATAACCAAGTTTATTGGATTATTTAATGATTCATCATCATAGCTAACCAGGATCAACCCATGGAATGGGATGACCCAGAGCAGAGTACCAGTGTGCTGCAACCTGACACCAATTCTGCATTATGAAAAATTCAATTGCTGCAGATCATGGAAAGAATTACAATTGGTACATTCTCAGTTTCTCACTAATTTCTAAATTCAATGCCTTGTTTTTTTTTTTTTTGGGCCAAGAATGCCTTGACAATTCATTAACAAGTGCAAATTTGTACGTAGCAAAAATTTTCCACAAAGGGAATAAGAATGAAGTATAAAAGAAAAAAATTCAAACATTTGAAGTTTTGACTGGACAGATATGCTACAATAGCGCGACAATAAAATTGGGAGGCAAAGCAGAAACAATAAAAAAGAAAGCAGTGCTAAGAACAGCAATCTGATCATGTGAATATATAAAATTTACTTTTATGTGTTTTGAGCCACCTCTCAGATAACACAGATAACAGTTTCTACAAAGGCTTTCTCTTCACTGTCTTCTCATTATGCACTTTTGATACCAAAAATCAGTTAACTTTCGCTTAATCTCAGTTTCATTTTTTCTCCTATTAGTTTAATTTATCCAAGTTGGTCAAATGAATGAAGTAGACTCCCACATGCTCCCTTAAGCTTTGTAAGCTTGTTAGTTTTTTAACAGTTTCAAAATTTACCTCACTGCTGCCAGAAGGTGTAAACCCCAGAAGAATTCCCTTGTTGATTGTCATAGCTGAAACAGTCCCCCCCTGCCAATACCAAAGGATAGTGAAACAGAATTTCGTCATATCTCAAGTTATATATCATAGTTAAGTCAAATCAAATTGGGTGAGATGGGGCAGAATAAGAAAGATCGCCAAGAGATTGAACAAGTGTAATATATCTAGTAAGTGCTATAGTGAATTTATACATCAGATGTTGTCTATCAATCATTGAGTTTAATTTTCACAAAAATAACTGAAAAGTAAATTATAATACCTGATGATCAATGTGTGCCCCCAAGGGGCAAATTCGATAAGGAGATACCACAACTCGAACTTTCTCTTTATCTACTCCAGCCATTTCAGAAACAATCTTTCTTATTCCGTTTAACTGTAAGTTACATAAGGATGAATCAGTGATAGTGTAATGAAGTATAAAACAGGGGGAAAAGGTCAAATTCTTCCTCCATTGACAACATTTTATTCCTTGATTTCTTCCGACTAACTTAAAGAACTACATTAATGCTGAATTAACCACTGTTCTAAGATCGAGAGAGAACTTCATAGAGCATTCCCATTGGGTTGCTAACCCTGATCCCGTAATTATGTTGAATACCATTCACATCTAGCTCATTGCTAACCGATTTCATTCGGATACTCTTCAAAAGCACTACATAATTCAGTCACTGTTCATCTAACACGACTTCAATGCAAATCTTCGGTTTCCTGAGCAAGATTCTAAAATACAACAAACTGGGTTCGAAATCCCCGAAGATTCTAAGCATGCAATGCATCCATAAAAATAAATCTCAGATACCAATTACATTATGTCGTCCGCAATAATAACGAAAGGAAAAGAACCCATGAAACGCCAAAGCTTGACGGGGAAAGCCAAAAAGAAGAAGAAGAAGAAGACGGATATATAGCCAGAAAAAGAATCGCAATGTATTAGGATAGTTGTTCTCTGCAGATCACGTGTACCTCAGCATCAGAGGGCCAAGAGAAGCCAGCCATTTTTCCAGAAATACTTGAATGGCGGTCGATAGGATTGCTGGTGCTGGCTGCAACTTGTTCCACCGCACAATGCAGGGAAGGATTTTGTTCTTCAAACGTCAGAAACCAGGCGTTAGAAAATCCATCTCAGTGACAAAGACACATAGTCTGAAAGAGATCAAACAACAGGAATGCCTGGTTTAGCGGTAAAATCGGTTGAAAAGAAAATTGACATTGTTTGTACCAGCTTCCTTGAATACTATCTGCCTC
>QFDD01006467.1:0-11204 GCA_006871305.1 Vachellia collinsii | reverse complement strand
TTTATGAATGTTAGCACTAATTTTTATTGTTTGGATAGTTGATATTTTTTTTGTTGTGAAATTTTTAGATTAAAAGAGAGAGATATATATGATTTATAAGAGTATGATATTTATACTATAGTTACATCTCATTATTACTTGAAAGTTGTAAGATATAACATATTGATTGAAAAAAAAACGATAATAAAGTAATAAAATATGTCAATACTAAACACAAACTTAGTTGGTTGAACTAATTTTAAAGTTTGTCAATAAAAAAAAATATTTAAGTACGTGAATAATAAAATAATTGTTTGATACAGAGAAAATTATTTTTTCATTCACATAAGTAATTTTTTCTAGAGGAGTACTAACTATGATATAAATTAGGTTTCTTTACATATATGATATAAACAAAAGAAAACTAAATTTTTTCTTTTTTTTTAAACCCTCCCAAAGTACCTTAGATATAATAGTTTGGAAGGATATGAAAAAGTGAAAAAATTATACTGTGTTATCCTTAAATGTTGTTTATGTATCATAAAACCAATGAGACTTGTTTTTCTACTACCCAAGATTACTTGAAGTCCCTTAATTATATTCTAAATTTATAAATTTTATTTAATTCTAGTTTAGTGCCTTAATTATATTCTAAATTTTGTTAATTTCGTTTAATTTAATGTAATTATGATTTAGAAAATAATTTAAGAGACATTTAGAAGTTGAAAAAAATGTTTTGCATAAACATGAATAAGTTATTATTATTATTATCATTATCATTATTAGTATTGTCTTTAAATAAATAAGTTTCATCTATGAAAGATAAATAAATCATCATTTGATGAACTTGTGAACATATGTATATAAACTACACACACACTAAATTACTTGCCAATTTAAAATTTATCTATTTTTTTTAAGTATAGCAAGTCTTTTTATAATTATAAGAAATAGGTAAATTAAATAATTGAAAATTGAACACCATATGTAGTAAAGTTAAGAAAGTCTTTTTATAATTATTTCTTATTATAATTACAATGTTTATTTATTATATATGTGTGTGTTTGATGTAACATTTGATACCATTCTCACATGTTGAAAAGTAAATGTTACACTTGGTAATTTCTGACTAAACGGATTAAATGGTTTGTAATCCTTAAATTTATCAATTATAATGGTGTCTAAAAAGGAGTTCATATGCATATTTGTAAACGGAAGAATTAGTAATGGACCTGCCGGTGCAACATTTGGACATATGTTCACAAGATGTGGGCCAACCCACATCTCGTTCAGCCACTGAACGAGTTGTGTGAGACCCATCCACAACTCGTACAGTGCATGAACGAATTTTGCCTCGAGATATGGATATTCACCTGCAACTCGTTCTTTGTAAGAACGACTTTAATCAAAGTCAAACTCGTTTTTCCCCAGAACATATTTAACTGTAATATATGGGTAAATATTTTCAAAAGTGCAGCATTTGGGGAAAAAAGTTACTGTTTGCCGTATCTGAGGAAAAAAACCGGTTATCTTGTACATAACACCTAAAAATTAGATCTTTTCCCCCTCAACTTATTCCAAATGACATTGAAAAATTAACATATAGTAAGATATAGGGTGAGTACCCACCTCATCCTAAAATTAAGCAAGTAAATGTTTCCAAGTAGCACAATCTTTGACAGCATTCCAACCATAACCAATTAAGAAGTGAAACAACCAGCGCACAATTACACACAACCTTGAGCGACATCCAAAGACTCACTAAGCAATAAATATAAGAAAGCAAAACAAGCTCCCGAGCATTAGTGCAGAATAAGGCCAGATTAGAGTGTTTCCTAAAGGATAGGAAAGCTAAAATAACAGGTGGCAAATGATAAATTCACAAAAAAGTTCAACGCAGATATGATAGATTCAAGCAAGGCGCAGATCGTCTGATCTCAATCCCATTCCGTTATGGTGAAGATTCATGTGGGTAGGGTGCTGGTGGTGGCACAATCCATGGTGGAAGTTGGAGACTGTAACTGCTGATTCCTGATCTCCTTCCTCGTGCACCACATACTGCGAATGGATCACACACTTTTCCTACACTCATTCCATTAAACCACAATGAAAACAAGCTCCTTCAAGCTTATACTCTTTCATTACAATCTCTACAACTCAAGTTCTTACAAGTTCAAGCAGCAGATTCTCGTTCATCTGCTCCATGCTCTTCACCTTCATGTCAAGTCCCAAAATAATATTGTAAAACAGCTGTGCTTTCTCAGAAGAATCTTATATGTGCTTTGGTGTGTGTGTGCGCGTGCGCGCAAGTGTGATTCTAACCCCCAAAAAAAAAAAATCTGACCTTTTTCTTACTGGTACTAGTCCGAGTTTTGATCACATGAAGCTGTGGAAACATACACGAAACCAGCACATTAGTACAAACAACAATGGTTCCTCAACAAAATTGAATTTCTTTAACTTATTTGGAAACCGAATGCGAAACACCCGTGGTTCTTGTAGCAATAGTTAAGCAGAGAATTGAAGGGGGGGAAATCATCAACCCGGGAATGCTTTCAGATCTGCAGATTAAACTGAAGCAGGTACGGAGAAAAAGGGGGGGCGGAAGAAAAGAAAAATGGAATCTTTAATATCCTGTTCTTCAAAAGTTTCAACCTTTCGTTCACGTATGATCGCTGAGGCAGAAACCATATCCTCCTCAAGACTGCGTAGTTGCTGGAAGTCCAGATCATTTAAATCCTCACCTATCCTCTGCCTTGAAAAATCACAACTTCATCAATCAGCTTTGAGTATAAAAAGGCACACAAATACATTCTTGAGATGTATTTACCTTATCTGTCTTCTGAGTTTATTGTTAATCTCTTTCAGCCTCCTCATGTTTTCTAGCATCCTCTGCCAAGCATGCAGAACCCGTGAGAAAACACCGAACACAAATGTTAAATATTACGTAAAAGACGAGTGTCCAGTTAACCTCATATTGGGCACTCCAGAGATCGATATTCCCCAAATTCCTCTCGTACTGATCTATGATGTTCTTTGTCCTGCTCATAACAGATGTTAGAAAACCAGAATATACAAATGAAAAGGGAGAGAGGGAGAGTGAGTGAGATATCGAAGTGTACGGACGTAAAGCCAGGAGTGGTGTATTCATGCATCTTATTGTTTTTGGAGAACATGATGAGGGAAACCTTAGCGTCACAGAGGACGCTGAGTTCATGAGCTTTCTTGAAAATTCCATTGCGCCGTTTGGAGTAGGTAACCTGCCTGTTGGTGGCATTCTCAATCAACTTGATCTCAATCTTCCCCCGTCCCATTTTTCACCACTCGCCAATCACAAATCTGAAGGGCATCAGGACTTGTTCCAATATATAGAAGAGGTGTGAGCTTCTCAGGAAAAATGAACATAAAGCAGAGGACTGGGAGAAGAGTGAAGGGAGTGAAGACGCTTTCCAAACCGGGAAAGCTATAGGGAAATTGAAAAAGTTAGGCTGGAGTATAACTGCGAATAATGCTAAATTGGTGAAAGAGTGTATAAAGCAAGTGATGAAATAAAATCAATCAATTCCTCAAGATATTCATCTTCATGAGTAGTGTAAACAATTTCCGTCCAGCTTGCTTGATCGCCACTAAATCTGTTTATTGCCATTCATTCTCGTAAGAAAGCACATTACGGTAATCCCCTGGCGGATTAGACCAGCCATAAAACATTATCGAGTTTCAAGCTTTATGATCCCAGAATTGATTTCATCAGTAAAGATGGCAAAGAAAGGACAAGCCATTTGAAGAAATGTCTTTTTCTGTCAAACAATTAAGAGGCTAGCCGTGCCGAGGAAGGTGGGCCTTTCGCCCTTTTCTATTTTTTGAGATCTGCATTTTAATGTGCCAGAAGGGATTGAACACTTTCCCCGTTTCAGAAAAGCATCACGGTTCTCAACCCTTTCTTGCTTGGCGCCATAAGCCCGTAATCAAAGTAAGAAAATTTTTGATAGCATTCAGAGATTAAGAGATTTAGGAGAAACAGAAGTTGGTTTCCCCTGGTAGTAACAGTGTCATGGCAATAGGTAGAACTAGTAGTACTTAAAAATATAATCCACGAGGTGCAGGAGAAAGTTCGAAGACATTAATGCCGTTTTGTTTTGTTTCCTGCAGAGAAAAGAAGAATAGGTCCCATCCCACCTTTCTCCACAAGCAGACGAAGGCAGGTGGGTCTTCCGACTAGTAGAAAAGCCGTTTTGAATTTCGCTTTCTTTTCAGCCTCATTCAGGCCTTTTCACCGTCCTTTTATCTTGTGACAACGAGTAAAGATGCGTTATGAATTTCCTTTTTGTTTCTGATTAAAAAAAACGAATTTAGGACCTGCTGTCTTCTGAGGTCATGAAGAACGATGATTCGGAGATCTTACAATAATGAACATGATATTGGCTACATATGAGGAACGGATTTCCCTACTTTCATCGGCCCAAAGACTGAAGTTTCCCTATCTTCTGTGCCTAGGCTTAGGCCTTGCTGGATTCGACGCAGTCCTCAGGGGGTACTAACTCAACCAAGCACCAACGGTAAAATATTGGTCAGTGGTTTTCTAAAATCTTCCACAAGACGATTGTGCCAGAAACAAGTCAGGCATTGTTAAAAAATGATTGCGATATTCCCATTGAAATAGGCGCAAGCGCAACATGAGGACATGATAAAATCCAACGTTAATATAAAATCTTCGAAAGAAACGCCACAGGTTTCAGAAATACCAGACAGTTCTTGAACATATGTTGGATGAAGTTAGCAATTAGGAGAACACAATGGAAATAACCAAAAGTACTGACCATGATCAATCATCGATCTTGGGAGGTAGTTAGAGTATCTATATCCAAATCCAACGACCTCACATCCCATGACCACAATTTTCCGAGTTTGTTTCCTCTCTTCGGTTTCTTGAGACAATGTTTACTCTTCCTTTACAACCACCAGGAAATGCCAATTTACAGAATTGCTATTATGCATTATTAAATCCTGGATTTCCAGAATGCCATCTCCTTGTCTTCATTTTCCTTCCGACTGCATAACCTCTACTTCTGTGAAATCATTAAGGAAACCAGTTACTATACTTTATCATCATGGAACCACCACCTTGTCTCCTTAGGAGATCTTCCATTTCTGCAGTTCTTTACATAGCGGTCATTATCTTCAGGACGTTGCTGCAAGAGAGATTTAGATAGTCATACTTCAGGGCAAAATGCACGCGTTTAGACAAGGCAATATTAATTAGAATGTCGCCCCTTCTATGGAGATTTCCCACCACTTTTTTTAAGTTAGACTTCCATCAAAAACTGATTGAATCAGATACTACCTCTAGTATTAAATATAAGAGCTATATAAGAGGCTTATTTTATTTCTAAATATAAGAATCCGTTCCATTTTATTTCCTAAATTTATAATTTTTTTCTCAAGTATATATATTGATTGTACATAACAAGTGAATTTCTACCAAGTGATAGTTACATATACATGATTAAAAAAGATTATAACAGACCAACATACTCTTTGCAAATAATTAATTCATTTTTTTAATATTCATAAATTAATTATTCAACTCTTATATTATATAGATATAAAGAGGTATATTACTATGCCTTTTTGGATTCTGGACCCGGCTACATCTAAAGCATATATATTACAACTACCGTTGAAATGAATACTGGGAGAGAAAATATTTACTATCACTAAATCCACACCTTCATAGTTGAGCTAGAAAGCATGGAGAGAATACTGATGCATATAGAACTAACTGTCATCGCTGGGGACCACGAATCATACAATATATCTGCGAAGGTTCATCGAGTATATCAAGGGTCAGCTCACCATTATCCATGAAAGCTACCAAGTAAATCTTGCTCTATTTTTCGCAGCCTATGAAATATTAACCACTAGAATTGGCAGGACTTCATCACGGCACAGTTTGATAATGAATTTAAAGTAGAAGAATGATTTCGAGACACAGGTATTTAAAACTTTAATTCCCAAGAAGAGATGAAAACTAAACTTCACATTCATGTCAAATGTCGAACTGAAGAAGTCAGGAGGTTTAATACAAGCTAATCGCCAAGATATAGAAAGTAATTAAATTTTTTAATAAGATGTTATGGATATGCTAATATGCTGCCACCTTTGTACATTAGACAAGCTCAACCAGATCCTCGGTAAGATTTAAGTTTATTGAGTAAAGAAATCATTCCTAAGTTCCTTCGCCACTCAGACTCAGCAAACTCTCAACAAAAGCCACTAAGCATTTGCAGAATCAGCCACACATGTGCACACAGAGAGAGGAGACAATTTTCTAACCAACTATACAAACAATATCTGCAAGTTTAACATTTATAAATATATGGGAAAATACAAAATCCAATTCTCTATACTTCAATTGTGTTTTGTGTCTAGTCCTTGTAATTTATTTTTCATGGTTCCCCATCCCTTTTGCTTTCCACATTGAAAACATTAACCCTTTCTCGAAAATACTCAGAAGGACCATGAATTGGCACAAACAATGTTAATTTTGCTTACATGTACGGAACACTATTAAAGGCAACAAATGATTAGTAAAAGCCACAAAGACTTGGGGGGGGGATACTCCCTCGACTTCTTAATATAAATTAACACAGTATTCTAAATACTTTTCAAACTTCAAGGACTAATGTTTCAGACTGAGCAAATAAAAGGGATGGGTTGAGAAACCAGAAAATAAACTACAGGGACTAAACAAAACATGATTAAAGTATAGGGACCTGGAGTGATATTTTCCCTATATATTTTATAGAAAAGTTTGACCGTTTCACAGTAACAACACACACAATTACTTCTCATGGTGAATGGGGAAAAGAGTAAAATGTGTAAACAAGATAACACAGTCGAAGTCACTAAAAGCCCGCAGAAGCACAGAAATAATGCAGACTAGAAAATAATAGAGAGAAGTTCTAAAATAGCAAAAAGGCAGCCAAACTTCTGAATGTTCCCCGGATATACCATAGTATTGCTATCTCCTTTGGGAAATCAATCCTTCCATTTTTAAGCAGGAAAAGAAATCTCATTTTAATTGAATCTACAGCAGTGAAGTAAACTAATAATATAAAAAAATGCCACACCATAGCAAGAAAGTCACCCAAGCAAAGAAAGTGCTTTCATGTAAACCAACCAAAAATGCCATGGCCTTCTTCCTCTCATGCAATGGAGCTTCAAGGGGCGGGAAAATTCAGCTTTCTTCTACCACTACTACTTCAATGACATTTTTTATAGTTTCTGTGTCATTCTCACCAGCCCGATTGCCATCCTTCACCTTCTTCCTGTTGGATACTGTTACTTTTACCCTCACCAGTGGGTCACTGTTCTGAGGCTTCTATTTCAACTTCACAAAATATCTTGGTTGCATTGCTTTGCTGTTGTTCGCTGTTGTACATTACTAAGGCATGTCAGATTATCCATACCACTGAAACAACACTTGATGCCATAGGAAGCTAACAATTTCCAACAAAACCCTTGTGAATGCTGTAACTTTCATCTCTTTGGAGGCAGGCTGCTTTAGATGGTAGTTAACAATAAAATATAGAGTTTAGAATTAAATGACATGTCACTTTTGCCCTTTAGCTTTAATTGTCAAACTCCATTTGAACACTTTCATCTGGTTCTTTCCATGGCTAACAAGAAAAGAAGGGCACCACCAGCAGCACTCTCATAAACTGAGTGGAGTAGATAAAATTTAAGAGTTCTTTTTCTTCTCTCTCATGCATCAGATTCTCCCTCACACAATATCAAGCTTCACTTAAAACTGAAACCATCTTCACAGACTGAAGGAAACTTAGTGATACGATACCAAAGACATAGCCAAACAGCAAAACTAATTCCCACCGCATGAAGCTTTGTTCATAAAAGGAAAAAAGCAATGGCATTCAGGTTGATAGGAATGACGGTGCTTTATGCTACCAGTACTTTATTTTTCAGAACATTCTTGTATGGTGGAGATTCAACTAAAATGAGAGCCCTTTTCCCACTTGAAATGAGAGGATCGATTTGCATCTCATTGTCCTATATAAGAGAGCAAACCACATCAAAAGAAGACATGTCCAATTGAGCAGGTAAATTTACTTTTTCAGATATCAGTGGAGCATAAACCAACCATTCAATTGCACACTCTTTCCTGTGCATCTTAATAAGAGTGAGTAATGATAATCATGCATCTCATCATAACAAAGAAACCACCTACGTAATTAACAAGATCCAAAGAAAAAATCAATAAAAAGCAGGAATAACAGGAAATCATTGCAAACATCATGAATGAAACTAGACCTACCAAAACCGTCCAACAAAAGGCTGTGCTATACCAAAAACAAAACATGGGTTGTGACAATCTCAACCCCCAAAAGATATTGTATCAAACAACATTTGACCATCAGACAAAGTAAATAAGGTCTAAAAAATTAGTCTTCATAACCCTCCTCAAACACATACCTAAACAAATATGCCCATTGCTGTAGATATGGGGATGCAATGGAGCTGGATGCAAAAAAATGACCTGTTAAACGCACATAATAAAAGTCAGAATAGAACAGTATTAAGGACTGGATTCTCTCAACTTTGATATGTATTGACGGAATCAATTTCTCTAGATCCCCACCACAAAATCTAACAAATATTCCATCTACGATGAATGCCACATCATATCAGAATATGAGGATATTTATACCTACTGATTCATTCACCTTCAAATTTGCTTCTTCCCAAAAGATAAAGTGAATGACCTTCCAAACTACAAAAATTCCTATATTGATTGGAAAGTGAATCGCACTGAATACGAAAAGATATACTACCAATGCAAAATGTGTGAAGGTTAAAGCAACTTCTTTTGAAAAATAAACTTTTTGCTTCAGTATCCGTATGAATATAGTGAAAACGAAAGAAGAAAGGGCGCTGGCTGCTAGATAGAAATCAACTCATTATATATCAATACATATTCCATCTCATTGTTCAACTATGTGCACGAAATCTCCAATTCATCACCCATATGTGCTTTTGAGAAGTTTCTCTTTCATTCCAATTGATCTCTAATCTCATTCATGGTCTGCAGGCTTTACACAAGTTATAAATTCTCTCCCTTCTGTTCTTTCCATGCTCCATTGATGTTAACTAAACTTTTAAGACTTCAATAGTTAGTTTCTTGGCCACATGAAATCCTCTCACTTCTGTTATTTTACCTCTTCTTACATTTAGATATCAACTGAGTAACTCTGTGAAGAAAGAAGCAAAAGTGAAGATGAATGTTGTTGACATATCACGACATTTACCATGGATGGAAGTTTTCTAGCTTGATCGATAAATATTTAGATAAATTAACCGGGTCAATTTACCCCAAATTTAAAAGGACACAATTCCCAGAAATAGTTAACACCAGAAACCATTACAAAGAGGAAATCACAACCTGTGGAGCTTCCATAGGATAATGCTCGGGAAAGTCAACTTGAAGTTGATAGATTTCATTGGCATAAAGTGTCCCAGGCGCTCCAGTCACTTCAACGACCCATCTACGAGAAAAATCGATAGAAGCAATTTACCAGAAAATCGGGAGACATATAAGCACTCAATCGATAAACCACATTAAAAAAGGGCAGGGGGTGGGTGAATCGTCAAAACCGAGATTAAGCCAGAACCAAACAAAAAAGCCCACGAAATCAATTAGACTAGGAAGCCCCGCGCGCGTGGGGGTGAGAACCAGAAAACTCAATCGACAGCCAACAGCCAAAATTTGGAAAATTCAATTCTTACACGTTAACAAGGAAATAAATTGGGGTGAATATGAAGAAAATGAAAGGGAAAAAAAATAGAATACCGCTGGAGATTGTCAGTGACTCTGTGTTTGAAACCAGAGGGAGGATTAACCTGCCACTCGACGAGTTCCTTCTGAAGCCTGTTGCAGGCAATCTTACTGAGAGCCTGAAGATGAGAGTCAAAATAGAACACGGTAAACAAAAAAATCGATAAACATTGAAAAGAGGGCAAAGGAAATTGAAGAAACTAGGGCTAGCCTTGCGAGCTACAGAAGAAGAAGGAGAACTGGTCATAATTTGATGCGCGTGGAGATGGTAGATTTGAGAACTCAGAGAAGAGAGAGATTGTGAAATTAATTGCGAAACGAAGATAGTTATACGAAAGGAACAAAAGGACCCCGGCTTCCGCGGTTTCTCAGTTTCTTTCTCCGCTCTTCTTTTCTTTCTTTTCTATTGGTTGCCAGAGGTTTCTCAGCTACGTCTTACACGTCCATTTATATTTTAATATAAATTTAAGTAAAATTAATAATTCTAAAAGTAAGAAATTCGTCTAATTTATTTTATGGTAGATAATTATGTTTTATCAGACTTTTTTCTTGTTTGCATGATAATATGGGTCTTTAGCTTTTCAGGTTGTATTTTTTTTTTTTTATTTTGATAGGGACAACTCGCCCAAAAGGAAATGTTACCAACAAAACATGTCCACGAAAAGTGGAAGAGAAACATGTTAACATAAATCCAAATGGAGTCTCTGGTTTTGTACCAATAATTACTTCATTTTTATAATAATTAAACAACGACTCCTCCCCGCTGCTCTCTCTTCTAGCACGACTTGCTTTTTATCCCCGCCAATTAGCTGTTCTGAATAGGTGGGGTTAGCAGTTTAAGCTCTGAGGTTGACTTAAAATTAGTTCTTCATTACTTGCGAGAAATTTTATAGATTTAATGAAACATTCATAATTAATATTTGAATATTTCCCTCTCTCTCTCTCTAATATATCTCCGCTTTTTTATATCTCTAATGATTCGTATCAATTTTTTACCTTTCATTGACTTGCATCAATTTAACACAAGGTTCACCAACTCGGACCGGTGACTGAACCGGTCAAGGCAGTGGGTTAAGGGTCAGTGGGTCAGATCGGAGTCAAACCGGGGGTCAGACCGGTGAGGAATAAAAAAATTAAAAAATAAATATAATCACACATTGACACAATTAAACTATCCAAAATTGAAAATTTCAAAATTTAAGTAGTAAATTCCATTATTAACAAAGTAACAATTATCAAACCAATCATATACTTATAGCTTATCAATTATCCAACATTATTTTCAATTTCAAAATAGTCATCCTAACAAAGTATCACAATATATATATCAATATGTCAAGGGTTCTATTTTTCTTTTTCTTTTTTTAACTTTCAA
>QFDD01006466.1:0-17957 GCA_006871305.1 Vachellia collinsii | reverse complement strand
AAACCGTAAAATTGGGAGTGCAAAGTTGTTTTTGTTTGGCATGGCGTTGGATCCGTTCCAAACTGACTTCTAACAACGAAAAATACTTTTAAACATGATGCTTTTTTGGGCCAACAAAAAAAAAAATTGATGTTAAACATAGCTTCAGAGATTATTAAAATTGAGGTTAGAGTGCATCTATCATTTAAAGTTTTTAATAAATGTATTTAGCACACTAAAGTATTTTGTGGTATATTAAGTATTCTAAAGTTTTTTTTTTCATATGCACGTAGCACCTTAAAATATTTTATGGATGTATTGAACATCTTGAAATATTTTTTTTTCAGTGCATTTAGATCTTTAAAATATTTTTTGATGCATTCAACATCAAGGCATACAAATAGATCAGAGTGTTAGATGCATATGAAAAATACTATAGGGTGCTGGATGTATCATAGAAAATTTTAGAGTTCTAAATACTTCTAAGAATATACTTCAAGGTGTATTCTCATTTTGTGGTGCTAGATACATTTTAACCTTTAAAATTTTGTCCAAAAACAGTTTTTTAGTTGAAGTGATTTTTTTTCTCTCTTTGGTTTTTAACTTTTTTAAAACTGACTTTCCAATATATATTTAAATGTCTATGTCAAAAACTTGTTAAGTATAAATACATTTTACTAATAAACTTTTATTTCAACTTTAATTTGTAAAAATTAGATAGAATAAAAGTGAGTTATGTAACCACTTTAACTTTGAGACTTAGGGTATGTTTGGATTAGCTTTTTGAGAATATGTTCTATCTTGATTTGTGTAAAAGTTATTTTAGAGAATATATTTTGGATAATAGCTTTTGAAAAAGCTAGAAAGAATAGATTTTTAAAAAATCATGGTTTCCACCTCCAAGCTATGCTTTTGAAGGTTAAAAGCTATTCTGAAGAATTTGAGGATGTTTATGTGACTCACACAAAACCATGATTTTAAAAATTAACATATATTCTACATTTTTTAGGTATGTTTATCTACCATTTTTTGAAAATATGGTTTTGGGGTCCCAAACATGTTGGCACACCTCCCAAAAGCGCTTTTTTTTCAAAAATAAAACCATGGTTTGCTCTTTTACTTGCCAAACATCCCATTTTTTTTTTTTTTGAAAAAGCCTGGCTGAAACCAAAACCATACCAAAACCATGGTTTTGAAAAAAGCCTCTCCCTTGAGCTTTTCGCTGATAATAACACGCCCTTTGCTTCTTCACTCTTATTACTCCATCTCTGGGCATTGAGCTATTTTGATTTTTTTTTTTTTACTTTTCTTTTTTGTCTCCTTAAAATATTTTAATGTTATGGTATCGACAGTCTAGCCTCTCATCATTTCATTCATTTATAGCCTTATAGTTTCTGCACTCATTTATAGCTTTTTTTGTGTTCATTTTATTATGAAATTTTTTGAGCTTAAACATGCATAAATGGTACACTTTAAAAAAAAAAAATCAATGTCATTTTAGTTATAAAATAATTAATACATTACTTTATGTCCTTTTGGTCATTTTACATCCTAGAGCTATTCTGATATCAACTATCCAAACATAAAATCTATTCATTTTTTTTTCCTAAAATCTATTCTACTCAATCTATTTCACTTAAGCAGAGACAAACTATTTTTCAAAAGCTAATACAAACATTATCCTCTTTGCATGAGAACATTACTGAGGGGTTAATTTCTTAGTAACATTTCAAAAATTAAAAAGATACTCATTTTGATCCCAAATACAAATCCCCATTAGTAATGTAGTTTTTAAGTGTTTGAATTAATCTATTTTAAGTGATTTTATGAAGTTCCAAGTATGCATATAAAATAAATTTTATCTCAATTTATATGAAAATACTTTTTAAATAATTTCAAGGGTTTCACAAAAAAGAAAAAGCACTCTTTTTAGGATCAATATTACCTACCATTATCTTTCATATTAAACTATCGTTTTGTGCGTATGTTCAATCTGAATTTGGAAAATGAATTTTATAGGGCCAAACAAAAGATAATTTACACTCACATTACTGATATTTTGTAAATAGTACAACCTATAACAAATTCATCCATATTGATAAACCACACTCTTTTTTTTTTCAATCACTAACTCGGTTCTATTTAAATCAAAAACTAATGAAGCATTGGTTTTACAAGTCCAAAAACTAATCCAACTTCACGACCATTGGCTAATAATTCTATTAACACAAGATTTTGTATGCTTCAAAATTACAAGAGTGATTATGCAGGTTTCTAATATTCTCACTCTCAGGATATCAATGTGACATTCGTTTTGCCCCATCTTCGGGTACAGACTGTTTAGACGACCTTCATGGTTTTACAGTCACTCAATATAAGTTCCAAAACATATTTGTTAAAACTTAGGCACACACAATAAAAGCCTGTACCTCAAATATCATTTTCCCAGCAAACACCCATGATCAAGTACAAGAGTCAGCTATACAATGAAGATGTATAAGATTACACATCTGAAGCTACCGCCCAGAAATGATCCTCATTGAGGTGGCATTTGATTTTCAGGAAGTACAGTCTCCTCTGAGGAGATGAAACTTTCAGTGGCGCCAAACAAGCTGGCTAACTGCAGAATTACACTCTGTGGTGATGAACTTGACGGCAAGACAGGTGTTGGAAGAGGTGGGACACACGTTGGAACGAATTCCTTCTTATTGTGGATGGGAGCATATAGTGTTAGCACTGCCTGGCAAAAGAGGAATCTAGCACCAAACGGAAAGTGAAATAAGAAATTACCTAGGCCACTTAAGAGAAATTCATAAAATCTCCCTCACGGGTAACCTAAATCTTCTAGTGGGTTTTGGGTTTAATCTCCACACTACGGAACACACTATTTTGGTCTTGATATTAAAAACGGATTAAAGAAGCAAGGAGTCAAATAAATTTTGTCAACTGCGAGACAGGGTCATTCATGAGAAAACTTGGGAAGACAGATACGAAGTGCAGAAAATATGAAAATTATGCAATTTAATATTTATGAAACGAATCCTATGATTCCAGCAATTTATCTGTGATTCTGTTCACCTTCTTATTCCTCCAGTGATACACATAGCCTAAAAGCAAACAGGATTTCAAATTTCAAGTCCTGATTACTATGAACTCTTGCTCCTTTGTGGTTCAAGTGCTATTTAAGTAGCTTCTTATTCTGAATTACTAGCGAAAAATCTAAAATAAGAAAGGAAAATCTTTTGGACATGCTATGAAGCCAAATACTTCAAGATATAGATGAGCAAGGCTGTCCAGCGATCTAGAAATCCTTTATATCAACGCTCAACTGCACTAAGTCAAGAAGAAAATCAAAATTTTAGAATTGAAGGATGATATCACTTTCTCTTAGCTACAAATGGTTTAGTCAACTAAAGGGAAAAATAATGGAGACTAGTTAATCACTGGAGATTTTAACAAGGTTTTTCCCCTCAAAGGTGATTGACGATTATATCCAAAAATTAGAAGGAAAAACATCCAGAAGAAGGATTTTCAGTTAGAAGAGGTTTTCAGTTGACTAAAAACATAGCTGGGCATCAGAATGACGAGAAATTAGCAAAACATTTAGTTGAATCATCCTCCTCCAAACCTCAAATCAATAATCAATTAACTGACATTAATCATGAAAAAGAATGAACAGAGACAAAAGCATAATATGAAGATTAAAACATTTTATCAAAAATAATGGAATTCATCAGTGTTCATTCCCAACAAATAAAAATAAAAGACGCGTCAAGAAGGCCTTTCTTACCTTAAAAGAAGTCGTCTTATGAAGGGATCACCTAAAATCTGTCCCCAAACACGATTAAGCGTATCTGATGTAGCTAAAGCCAGTCCCCAGTGGTTTAGTAAAGATGAAAGCAGCTGCTCAGCTTTGTAGTATGTGTCCTGACAATGGAATTGAACTCCTTAAGAGACCCCCAAATTTAGAAATTTCCTACCTCCAAAAAGAAGAAAGAAACCAATAGTAAAATGAAAAAAAACGAAGCCATTTAGTAAGCACCATATCAACATCATTGCCTGAAAGACCAAGCAGCAGACAGAAAGCTTGCAGTGGAGCTGTCAGAAACATGGTGAACAGGCCCCCATGTAAATATCGTGAACAATCAGCAGAAGCAATTGGAGGTAAACAGCAAGGAGAAAGGAGCATAGCAACTGGCTCTCCTTTCTCTTTTCCAGCTATGGCCTGCATTTGATTCTGACCAATTAATTTTCAAATGTTCTAAATGAATCCGACTTTATATCATCCAGATTTATGAAAACTCAAGGTAAGAGACCCAGCCCCCAATGCAATCTTTCTTCTATTCAAAATTATTTTTAGGAGTACCTAAACTTCACCAAAACAAGCAATTTTACCTTTCCCATTTGCCTATAATGAATCTGAATCAAGACAGTCAAAACTTCATGTAAGCAATAAATATAGAGAAAATATCAGATAAGTAATTATTGACGATAGTATATTACAAGTTACATAAAACACAAGTTATGTTATATAACTCTTTATGCGCAATTATTTGTTTAATGCATGGATATTGGAAGCGTGTGAAATCACTGTTTCCCCTACATCCCGCCTAATTTGAGTAAAGCTATCATTTCTACACCAGTATATGTCATAGTCCTAAAGTTCGTAATGTAAATAACATAAAGAGGTAATACTTGCCTTGAATGCCTCACTGCTTTCACTGTCAATGACTAATAGAAGTGGTCTTCTCGTAAATGGTATAAAGTCAGATGGATAAATGCAGTTTAATCCTGAAAAGTAATTGAGTTAAATAAAATACAACGAGTACAAGTTCAAGAGAACCACGCATAGCTCAAAAGATTTTTATACAAACAAGCATTCATCATACAATCCCAAGCCAATTTATGAGCAGGGGAACTATAAAGATATGACAAAGTGACAGAGCTAACTGAATGACGATTAAAAATGATCACGTTGATCCGTTCTGTCCCAAACAATTTACTAACTCAAGCCCTAATTGTTACAGGCTTTGGACCTTTGACTTTTGAGTCTTCTCTCCAACCTTCCCCAACTTATTTCAAGATCAGGAAGAAATGACCTTATTCTCTGTCCTAGATATCAAGCAGTATCAAAAAGCCAAACACATGATCATAACGAAGCATATTAGCATTAGGAGGAGAGAAGAGAGTAAAACGACAACACTAATTCATTGAACAACCCAATACAACTTCTAGTACCCCATTTATAGACTATTTCCCCCTTCCATTTACCTAATTGCCCCTACTAGTACTATTACAACATATCAAGACCAGTTAAGAGCATCTGCATGGATACGATATAAAAATTTCATGAAACAATTTAGCAATTCACTCCAAAGAATCGCTGTTTTTTTCTGGAGGAGAAAGAGAGCTAAAACTGAAGGTTCCCCCCAACCCTTCATTTGTTGGAATACACTGATTATGCACTCACATTACATTTGATCAAAAACGTATCAAGAATCTCAAAGGAAGTGTCAAAGGCATTGCAAAGCACATAAATTAGGTCAACATTTCATAGCAACAATTACAAGCTATGAAGGACAATGAATGACAATCATTCTAACATGAAATAACTTAATTTTACATTATGCACTAATTTCCCCACCTAGGGGATAAGGCTTTGTTGTTGTTATGCATGTGCACTTACTTGAAGGAGATTGACTTTGTCTAAAAGGAATTGGCATGCGGAAGTAAAGCACATAATGTCACAATGAATCATCACTATAATGTTTAATTATTCCATATTATTCTATACATTCAACCTCAATTAAACAATTGCTTCACGAAGACAAGTAATACATTTTTTCTTTGTACAGCTTGTTTGAATCCCATCAACTTGTTCTCTACTTTCAATACTAATTGCATTTGTCAAGTTTTATCTGTGAATTTCTTCAATTGAATAATTGATAACAAATAACCCGACTAAGACTTACATCATTTATGTGTAATACGATTGAATTTGCATATTTGAAAGGAAGTGAAGCCCTACAGAGATGCTACTTGAGATTCAAAGACATGCCTATTCACTAGTTTATCTTTTGAAGTTAGAAATAATGTCTCATAGAGAGAGAATATTCTTCCATCAATAATGTGATTAAATTTGAAATCTAATGAGATGTATGGATAAATAGTTGTCTAATCAGTTATATTTATAGATGTTTTTAATAGCATTATAAATGAGTTGACTGTTGCATTTTTCAGAAGTGATTATAACGTTTCTTAAAATGGCGATAAGGAGTCTACTCAATTTGGAGCAAAGGAGACTTGTAGCATGAAAAACATATTGTATAGCAAGGAGCTCTAACATATGAAGAAATGAACCAGGTAGTTGACAAATTCAGCAAAGCAAACAATGAAGAAAAGCTGACAAGTCAAACATGAAAAGGAACCAACCACAAAAGGTAGATAGAAGGCCAGTAACTAAATATAGCCAGATGAGTATAGAATGAACGGTGTGCACAACATCATGTGCCAACACATAAAGAATGCAGATTTTGTTGTTGTGATGCATGGTGGCATATGGGTGTCGCTTAGAGCTCTGGTCAATTAGTCCATGACTCATCAACATCACTCAGGATAGTTGGTGAACGTTGTGTGACAAGATGGCATACAATGATTGGAATGACATATGATCACTAGAATGGGAGATTGACCAAATATGTAAAGGGAGACTCAGATGGCTTACAAGATATGGAGGAAAAGTAAGAATTTTAAAATGTAGCTAATGAGTTGTAACATCCACGAGGCTTCTTATTTACAAGACATGATCTTAAAGACTTATAACTGCAAAATATCTCTATTAATTGCATAATCAAATCTGACTAATCAAAGAACAAATCAACCTAATCTTGAACAACCTATTTACACTCCCAACACAAATCAAATAAAACACAAACAATTAGAAAGCCAGTGCGGTTACCAACCAGCAAAACAACCCTTCAACTCATATGTTCAAACAAAATTCAAACATATTTCCACATACCAGAGAGTGTGAGACAATCAATCTTCAATTTCAGACTGTTTTAGAAAGATTCCTTGACAAAATTCAGGCATATTTCAACATACTAGATAAAGTGAGACAATTTTAGAAAGATTCCTTGTTCTTCAATCTTGTATATTATCTCCAAATGTTAATTTCTCCAAGAATAAGAAAATAAAAATAGAGAAAAGGATGCTGATAGTTTCCTACCCTAGAAGATTTAAGTACAGGATAGCTGACTATGAAATTTTTTGTCAAACAATACAAACCACCACCGACTACTGTTAGTACAATGCCCTTTAGGCACTTAACATCAAAATTTCTTCTTAAACAGTGTTGAGTTTATAGTGGAATGATACATAAAATAATGAGTTAAGGTCTACTTTTTCCTGGAAGTTTTCGCTCATGAACGCTAAGCACCTGAAAGTTTTCTTGGATGCAACACTCCGAAAGTTTAAAATCAAAGCAATATCGCCCTTATTTAACACCTTAAATGGTCAACAGTTTGTTGACACAATTACGGTGAGGTGGCATGCCACCTCCTTGCCACATGGCACTTAATATTACACTTGAAAAAATAAAAAAAAACAAAGAAAAGAAAAAATCCCCTCCCTCCCTCTCAGCACCATCTCACCACCGACTTCATCTTGCCATTCTCATAAGCTCCCTCTTCTTCTCCAGAAGCATCGATGGTCACTGATCAAGAGGTGGCTGGATTGGTGCACAAACCCATTTCTCTCCCACTTCCAATCACAATGCAAATCTAGTTCATTCTCCATCTTTTTCATCATCGCTGAGATCGTGGAGTTCCAGATTTGTTGGAGTATCAAGAGCGGCGGCCATCTTCGAACTCACTGTTGGGAATAGCGACCTTCTTCTTTGAACTCACCAAAACAACATCCCCCAGATCTCATTTCCGACGGCATTCAACCTTTTTTTTTCAATCTCAACCTTTTCTTTCCTTGGTTTCAATTCAAACAAAGGCATGAATTTTTGTGGTGAAGAAAAAAATGTAAGGCATGATTGAATAGTTGTTTTGATTTTTGTTAATTTGATTTAGGTTCATAGGTTCCTCTGGTCTTGTTCTCAGATTCTTGATTTCTTTATGCTAGATCATTGTATGCATCCTTGTCGATTCTCAAGACTCTGTTGGTGTTGCTGTTAACTAGGGGAGGTCCCTAAAGGAAGCTTGCCAGAGGAGGTCTTGGTTCTAGTTAATGGAGGAGGAAGAGAGAGAGGAGAAGATTGTGAGGTATGATGATGATGTGGAGAGATAGAAGTAGGCAGCAATGAGGTGGCATATTGAATGTCATATAGGCTTGCCACCTCACCACAATTGGGTCAACTAATAGTTGACTGTTTGGGGTGTAAAATTGAGGGCAAAATTGTTCCGATTTTAAACTTCTACAGCGACATTGCACCCAAGAAAACTTCTGGGTGCTGAGGGCTTTTGAGCGAAAACTTCCAAAGCAAAAATGGACCAAAACCCTAAAATAATTTATCTAACCACATGGTCACAAAGTCGAGCTAAATATTATCCCATAAAAGCGTGCACACGCACAATAACAAATGCAAGGATAAAAAATAAAACATAAATTAATCAAGAAAGTAGAGCTATGATATAGAACAACCAGGCAATACAAGAACGGAAGTCTACCAAGATATTCTCTAAGATGTACCTCCATCTCCACGTGGGCCAAACTGTAAGCAACCAGATTCATTATCCATAGCACCAAAAGATCCTGCATATGAAGCACACAATAGCATCCACCTTTGGCTCAAGCAAATTGAAAGCATAACAGGTATGAAATCCTACGTTTCAGATGCTCTCATTCTAGTCATAGAAGAATTAATTACTCCAAAAGTTTAATGATGGAACAGACACCAGCATCAAGAAAGAAAAAATATGAAGTTGGCTCAACATCCAGGTATCATTATGATAGGGCTGACAATAATAATTTAAATATCCCAAGTCCTAACAACTATTTTTAAAAGGGAAATAAAACTATTATATCGTTGTCCATTGTTTAGCACTGTGTTAACTTTGGAATAACCTCTTTGGTATTTTGGCAAAAGTGAAATCTGACTTGGTATTTTGAAAAAGTTTCTCCCAATTTAATTTAAGGGCTTTTGCAATAAGCCAGGAAACAAAGTATTCGGGAAATTTGTAGTTTATAGGATTCAATAGTTTACTTAACTGCAGAGGAATGCCCACATCTCCAAGAGCGTATGGAGTTTTAAGGAAAATACCACTTCCTATGCAAAGGGACTAGAAAGTCTTTCACTCTACTAAGTTTGATAGAAATTTTGTCGCTTTGCTCAGTTTTTGAGTATTTTGTTGTATTGTAAATGTAGGTTATATGTAGCTTACCATCCAACCCCCACCCCCAAAAAAAAAAAACAAAGAAATCCTTATTTATATTGCATTATATTTTTATGCTGAGTCATAACTCATACCACCCTAAGAATTTAAAAAATTGCAGTATCCCTGTATTGTATCATTTTTTGTTTGATAAAACAAACACACCTATGTCCCTGCACCTCAAACAGACCATCAAGAACCTTCAGTCCACAATTTTTCTACCTTTGCTTCAGCCTACAAACCAAAATTTTCAAGCTACTAAATACTTACCATTATTTTCTGATTCAATTAGGCTATCAAGAGAACTAAGAATAATTTTGATTTATAAATGTCACACGCACCCAATGAAAAAAAATCCATTAAACTTGAAGCATATAGATAGAAAAGATCCATCCAAATCAAGGGCTGAAATATTAACTAGTGTGAGAATACTAGTCACATGAACTAAACTTATATTCTTCTGCACAGAAAGACTCCCATATCAGACAAGGAACAAATAATCTTAAAAGCTTTAGTTGTTAGAATAATCTCAAAAATAGATGTTATTCCTGTACAAGAGAGATGATAACTTAAAAGGTTGTCGAAGATTGTACTCATCTTTTTAATATTTAAACCATATTGAAACATGTGGCCAGATATTAATTAAAGGAATATAGACAAAGTTGAACAGAACACCGTGAAACATGTGATGAAAATTAGAAACATGGAAAAAAAATGTAGCACCGATCCAAAGAAAAGTCATCAGCTGAACAGCAAAAGAGCATATTAACCTGAAGCTGACAAATATACCAAGAGAACGCCATCAGAAGGAAGCTCCTCACAAAGTGTGGCTAGAACCTGACCATCAGAAGAAAAACAATCTTAAATTGTGATTACTTGAGAAACAAAAGAAATGGGAGACATAATCATGAACACACCGATGTAAAGCAATCTTTATGTCAATTACAAAGCAAGAAAATGCATGACCATCTCATTTTAATTTTCCTAGAGAAAAAAAAAAAAAAATTATTAGGGAGTATGAGGGTTACAAAAAATGGAGAATAGGATCTTAAAAACAAGTACAATAATCAAACAAGACTAGAACAAAATTTCAAACAAGCTGCCGTTCTCTTTGTCAATAAAAAAGGCCACACTCTTAGAAAGACGATGAGTTGAACACCAAAATGAGGACATAAACAACCATTGAAATTCTATAAATGGAATTCTCATGACCAAAGGACACACTTGATACAGTAGAAAGAACTGAGATGAAGGGGAAGGGTGTGGGAGGGTGAGATGACACATGACACTTTAAGTCCCTACTTTTAAAAAAACAAAAATGAAATAATAACATGTAAGGGAAATTTATCCACCTTTTTTACA
Organism: Vachellia collinsii; assembly: GCA_006871305.1. Taxonomy (NCBI): domain Eukaryota; kingdom Viridiplantae; phylum Streptophyta; class Magnoliopsida; order Fabales; family Fabaceae; genus Vachellia; species Vachellia collinsii. The sequence continues at coordinate 7,236 of QFDD01006466.1, read as the reverse complement.
CCATTTCACTCTTTTTCTTTCCCAGCAACCAAACATGGTCAAAGAGAAGAGAGACACTTATCTCTAGGTTCATATCATCTAAAACAAGGTCATTTGATTTTCTGATTTTAGAAAGTTCAAAAAATAACTTTGGAGGACAATTAAGCAAGACCAGGACTTCCTTCATACTCAGGACTAAAACAAACAACGCATCTAACAGGATATCCTCTGGTTAGCTAATGCTGATAATCTGGGCAGCAATGCTGCTCATTAATTGAGTAGTAATGATGATTAAAGGCACTTCATTTGCCAATGGTGAGGAAGACCATGCGCCAACCTTAAGAAATATGCAGCAGTACGTTACAACTGCTATGGGCATGGCCTTTAGGAAGTCATCAGTTTGGCACCATCTATGCTTGAATTATTGCTTGGAATGGTACCTTGGGCATGTGTATGTCTATGCTAGGGTTACGTGAGAATTCTTTTGCGTGTTCATGGCATTGTTTGAGAGATTATAACCTTGCATGTTTGATGGTTGGGTTTAAATCATGCAACTGAGGATTTTCAAAATATCATTCCTTTTTATAAGGTCGCCAACCTTAGGTGTAAGTTTATCCAAAGGTAAAGGCATGGGAGTGGAAAAATGAAGAATTATTTTAGAATAATCTATTATGCCATTCTTGCATAGTCTTTGGATATAGACTGCATAAATTATTTTGATGACTCTAGTGCTGTAAATGAATGATATGGGGGCTGTATAACTCAACTAGAACTTGTTTGTAAGTTTATGTAAAGAATACAAGTTCTTACATGTATGAATATGCTAGTTTGTGGTAAATACTAAATTAAGCTATACGCAAAGTTGAGCTGGTACAGTTCACCTCAAACGAACCTGACCCTGTACTTAAGAAAACTTAAAGTACACATCCTAAGTTTTAAAATGAGTCCCAGTCCATGTTAATTGAATTTGTACGCTGTGAGATAAGATTTTTCACAGCTTGGGTAAAAAATATGGGTAAAATTCTTTATATGTGCCTTTTTTCTCAACAAGCTGAAAAATGACAAAGACTTGTAACTATAATTTCAGTTAGATGTCATGGAAAACTTCAAAATGAAACAATAAATAGAAAAGCAACGTAATTTCAACATATTTCTCATACTTACTGCCATATAGTTTGTAAGTGAAGGACGATATAATACAGCTTTCCGTGGGTTAGCTGGTAATGTAGGATCAATGATATCCTGTGAGAAACCAACGCGACTGGACCCAGGAGCCCCATTCTGACTAAATTTTGCATTAGATTCGTAAAAAGAGCCACTAGGTTCCCACTCCAAACATTGAAGCATTCTAAATGTGTCAATAGTGAGCTCTGAAAATTTTACCTGCTTAGAAATACAAGTTTAAAATAGACAGAGAACAAAAGAAAACATTTACAAAACAACTTCTGAGCTGTGAAAAAAGTTGCTTATTTAATTGTAACATTTTTCACAAATATTACCTTTTTTCCCACAAATATTTTTCTTCATTAAAAGGGGCAAAACCCTAAAATATCTTACCTCATTATGATGGAAGCTGCTCAATAGAGCATCTTGTAATTTTAGATTTCTCTTTGTCATTGATGGAGCAACATGTGGCAAAGTATCAGGATGAGGGTCCAAAACAAGACTATATCTCAAAGGCCTGATATTCATAAAAGTTGTGTCAGCCTTCAAAAATCTGATTGCTTCTTGAACCACCACCTTCCATTCCTTAAAGTCACTCTCCTGCCACCAAAAATGTTTCAAGATCATTTCCAATAAATCTGCAAATGTATGTCTATCAGAACAGATTCCATAAAGAAACAGATTATATGTTCTAAATCTAATTGATTGCCCCTCAGTTTTGCATGTTGGATGCTCTAAGATGCATTACAATGTCACTTTTGTGCAGCTCTGGAACTTAGTTTAGAAGGTTTATCACCAATGAGTTAACACAGTTATCTATAAGAGAAAAATATAAACATAAGCAAATGTGAAAGAAGCACCTCAGCATAACATGAAAACAGCTTTTAACCTAATTAATAGTACTTTTATTTACATGTTAATGACAATGGACATATTTGCCACAGCTTTTAGCATTTTGGTAAATATATGTTAGCTATACAGACTGAGACAGATATGGACCCTAAGAATCGTAGATGTTCTTTGATTCATGACTCCATCACATTTAGCATAACTAGATGTTCTTTGATTCATCAAATTAATAAACCACCTTACATATCCAAACAATCTACCTCCAAGATATAAATGCATCTTAGAAGAATATTACATTAATTAATTTAGATAGCAACACTTCAGATTTAAAGAGAAAAATGAAAATCAACATATTTAACAGAAGGGCCAATGCAAAGTTCTGATATAGTACACAAATTTACCATCACTTAAGGAGATTACTTTTGTGATGAGCATCCTGTTGACAACAGTGTAGTGATGTACAAATATATTTAAGATAAAGAAGCTGATCTTTTGTAAACGAGATGACAAAGCAGAGGTGAGAAACATATATCAAATTATCAATGATCACACAGAAATGTATGAATACATTCGAATTTTACAAACCTGGAATGTCCGCTTACATTCATCAGCTAATAATTTAATCTGATTAACCAATTGCTGCACCATTTCTCTCCGGTTTGAAACCAGACAAACCATCAGGAACCGAGCTATAAACCTCAACTGTTTGTTTGCAATATTCACATCCTGAAACAATCCCTCCTTAAAATACTCCCGAGTCAATATGGCTTCATAGAATATATATGACTCAGATAGATAACTCCCATCACTTGTTCGCATGTACTGCCCAAAATATAGCTGCCCAATGCGAGATGCAATTTCACCAATCTCCCATCTCTTAAGCCCTGACTCAACCAACTTCTGTCGATTCTCCTGTTGAAACTTCCACAACTGTGTGTAAACCTTAAAGACCTTATAAAAGTACGTGTCATACCTAAAAAAAGCCACTAACAAATGTTAAGCCCTTCATAGATGACCACACATGAAGACCCATACAGGGCAGCCCCCTATCTATTATCAAAGCAATTTCCTTTTGATCATCAAGCTATAGATGGGCAATGAACATTGTTTGTCATAAAATAATAATAACGGAAAGACTATAGATTGTTAACTTATGGTTTAGTTCAATTTACAATCCAAAACTTTTAATAACAAAACAAGCAAGAAAAAGCAGGCAAGTTAGGCATGGTAAAAAAGGACAACACAACCTTGTAGTCATCCAGAGAGAAACCACTGAAAAAGAATATATTTTTCAATCTACCAATACTAATTTTCACCCATTTCGTGCAACAAATTAGAAAATCATTTCAATCTTATGATAAAAGTTCTCCAGTGATCAAGACTGAGAAATTTTCCCAAGTGCAAATTTTACCCAGAAGTAAGCAAAAGAAAGATCATATGATAAAGAAGAATGGCAACAAATTGGCATTGAACAGAACCTGGTACGCTGGTAATAAGGCAAATCCCTGATCTTAGAGAACTTTTTGTCAGCTTTATCAACCAGAGTCCAGAACACTTCGCTTACAGGAATGTTGCTGCTAGTGGTAGTGCTTTGTTGATGCGACATTTTCGAGCTCCGATGATTACATAATGTGATTCATATTGCGAGAATCTTAGGGTGGTGAATGCGATGGGAGCAAAGGAAAGAAAAAGCAGACGAGAAGACCATCGGGTGTCACGGCGGACAAAAGAACCGGAATAACGCCTGCGGCGAGTTGGGGTTCTACGGTTTGGGTCAAATGGAGAATCCGTTCGCTGGTTTTTTTTGGGGATCCGATAAATAATAATTACTCTTGGTGGCTTAACAAAAAACGTATTAGGTATATTTTACATTAAGCAAGGTAAAATAAAAAAAATAAAAAAAGACAAAAAAAAAAGGGATCAACTCTTTAAAGGTTAATAAATCACGTCATGATCAAACTAACTATATTAAAATAATATTTAATTGATAATATTAAAAATATAAATATTCTTGCACTTTTATTACTTATATCTAATTGTGGACAAAAGCATCTGAATAACGCCTACGGCAAGTTGGGACTTTTGGTTCTAGGAGTTAGGTCAAATGGAGAATCCGTTTGTTGGTAAAAAGGGGGAGGGGTAATTTGTGCATTCAACAAATGAGATAATAAATAATAAGTACTCTTCATGACTTAACATAAAAACGTAAAAGGTATGTTTTATATCAAGTAGGTCATCAAAAAACGAATCGGCTATTTAAAGGTTAATAGATCATATCAAGATTAAACCAACTATATTAAAATAACATTTAATTGATAATATTAAAAATATAAACATTCTTACACTTTCATTACTTGTATCTAATTTCAATTATTAATTTATTTTGAGTTATTTAAATAGTCATTACTCGTGAAAAGTTGGAAGAGTTCCCCCAAAGATATCTTTCCATATACAATATATCCCCACTGTCCATCTCACTCTCTGCCTCTCTCTTTGTCACTCATTAACTTGGTATGGCTCCTTCTCTCTCTCTCTCTCTCTCTATCTATGTGACAATCTTTTCCTATACGAGTCCTTCTTCTCTTTTCCCCCATACCATTGTGTCCTTTTCATTTTAAATTTTTGGTTTTCAAACTTTTCTCTCTTCCCTTCCCAATTCACACGACTTTTGACCAAGCTAAAGTGTGCTGCTGTTGATGATCATGAATCACCAAAGCTTGTGCATGTGCTTGATCTTGAGCTTTGAACCTCAATGTTTTGCTAGGACAAGCTTTGGTGGTTGGAGCCGCCAATGATCTGACAACCAAGAGAGGGTAGGTTGCCCAAAAGGTGATATTGTGCTTGAGCTTCACACAGGGGCAGGTGACAATGCCAATGAAAGACTGTTGTGACATGGTGTCAAGCATAAAAGAGACGAGCCTAACATACCAACAAGTGAGGTAGCGAGTAGAGAAATTTGGAGGCTAGAGTACGTACGGGCAAGGCACACATTGCATTTTACATTTTTACTATTTTTATCTTTTTATTTTAAAAATATAAAGCCATGTCATTTTAGAGAGTTTTTTCAAAGAAAAAAAAGTAAATCCGAACAACCCACCCAAACCGTTCGGGTTACTGGGTTAACACCGATTTAACCGAGTTGATCCGAGTCCAACAACCTCTGATTTTAACACTAAACCAAATCAGATTAAGGATCGGTTTGATAGTTTCCAACCAGTCCGGTCTGATTTTTATTCCTTGATATTAAGGAGGGAGGAAAAATAAATAATACTGATGTAAATCAATCATCTATATTATTAATTCAAGGTTTTTTTACTAGCAATATCAATCAATCATCAACTTTGACTTATAAAATATGTAATACCCTATTCATTTACTCGTATGTCAAAAATATGGATGGGTTACATAAGATTAAATGTTGCATCCTAATATTAGGTACACATAATGACAATATTACTAACAATTTTCTAATATTGTTTCCTTTCATCTACTTACACTTATCACCAACAATCAAAATATTTTCCTTCATTTGATAATTTCAACAAATGGTTATTCCTAAATTGATTATGCAATCTATTGGCAAAAAAAAAAAAGAGATTATGCAATCGTATTTGAATGTTATTGAATCTACAAAATTATACCCCAATAAATATGATTGTGAATCATTTACCTTTTTCATGTGAAAAGATCTATTATAAAGGTCATTTTCATACTCATTATCATTCGTACACTAATAATCAAATTCCAAAAGAAGGTACTATGTTCCTACCAAAGGTTTTTCATGATGGCATTTGGTAAGGTTTTTAACTTGGTGCAAGTGAATAACAAATACATCATCCTTGCAAATAGAAAGGTATTCATTATAATAAATTATGTAAGTCTCCATTTCATTTCTTTTATAATTTTTCAATTTCATGTTTACTTGTGCAGGTGTTGCTGATCATTTTATCATTTCTTTTTCTAGCAAAATATGATTCTTGTGATTGTTTGCACCTAAGGTTTGATCTAGAGATCCTAGGAATGCTTACAAAAGCATGAAATTACATGTTTTAGAGTTTCAACATTGAAAATGGGGTGAATACCATTCTTTTCTGTTTTTTACAACTACACTTTTCAAGATCCATGAATAACTAATTTGATTTTTTCTAATATTGAAGTGGAAACTCTTTCCTCTTTGTGCTTTAGAGCGTACTGGGCATGTATATTGATTATGATAAGCTCTCTCATGAAGAAAATTATATGATAGTATTTAACAAGTGTAGATGAATAAGTTGCAAAAACTCTTTATATATTAACACTTAGTGTGAAAAATCGTGAAGTCAATTTTTGGTTTAGATGTTTCGATGAGACAATTAGTCATCATTTTCATAAAATTTTGACAGCTATCATTGAGTTAGAAGAAGAATTTGTTGGACAACCTGATGGGTTAAGAATCCCTCCCAAAATTCAAAATGAGAGTAAGCTCTTCTCATATTTTAAAGATTGTATTGGTGCTATAGATTGAACACATATACGTGTCAAGGTGTCTGCTATAGATGCTCCTAAATATCGTGGTAGGAAGGAATTTCCAACACAAAATGTTTTAGCAACATGGACATTTAACCTAAAGTTCACTTATGTGCTTTCTGGATGGGAAGGCACTGCATCTGATTCAAGGATTATTAAAAATGCATTAACAAGGGAAGATATGCTTAATACTTCTGAAGGTCAATATTTCACCTATTTTGATATATTTTACATTCATTAGGGATTGTAATCCCTTTATGGTAATTATCTTTATTTATGATAGGTAGATATTATCTTGTGGATGTTGGATTCATGTTAACAAGAGGACTTATAACATTTTATCAGGGAGTTCGCTATAATTTGAAAGAGTTGTCAAAGAGAAATCCACCCTTAAACAATAAAGAGTTATTTATTTAACCTTTGACATGCAAAGTTGCGTAATGCAATTGAACGAGCTTTTGGTGTTTTGAAGAAAAGATTTTCAATTATATCCAATGCAATCGAACCTATCTATGGAATCAAAGTTCAAAAAATGATAATATATGCTTGTATCATTCTTCATAACTTCCTTATAATTGTTGACCCTGATGAAGATTTTATAAGAGAAGTTGATATGGACCTTCGCGAACTACATACAGACACACACACACACACACACACACACACACACACACACACACAGAGACACACACACACACACACACACACACACACACACAGACATACATACATACATAC
>QFDD01006465.1:0-10415 GCA_006871305.1 Vachellia collinsii | reverse complement strand
CTGTTAACCAATGGGAGGCCTTAGAGCATGTCTTGCATTACTTGAAGGGATCCCTTGGTTGTGGCATATTATATAAGAATCATGGTCACACAGACATTGAATGTTTTTGTGATGCGGACTATGGTGCATTGAAAGCTACTAAAAGGTCTACTACAGGATATTGTGTTTTTGTGGGTGGAAATTTAGTATCCTGGAGAAGTAAGAAATAGAATGTGGTATCACAGTCTAGCGCAGAAGTAGATTATAGAGCCATGGCACAATTTGTGTGTGAGATAGTATGGATATATCAATTGTTAAAGGAGGTTGGTCTCCAAACTTCATTACTAGCAAAGTTGTGGTGTGACAATAAAGCAGCTTTGCACATAGCCTCCAACTCCATCTTTCGTCAATGCACAAAACACATTGAGATCAATTGTCATTTTGTTGGTGATAAAATCAAAGAAAACGTTATCTCTATAGGACATGTGAGGTCTTGAGATCTGCTTGGTGATTTGCTTACTAAAGCTCTGAATGGGGCTCGGATTGACTATCTCTGTAACAAGTTGGGCGTGACTAACATTTATGCTTCAATTTGAGGGGGAGTGTAAAGATATCTTAATTACATGCTCTTGTAACTTGAGCCAGTGTCTTGCATAAGGAAATGGCCTATAAAAAGGACCGATGCAAGAGTAGAGATTACCTCCATTAGTGTGTTTTCTATCATGAACTATCTCTAAATTCTCCCTATTTCTCTTGAAGGCTTGAAGCAGTATCTTACACTTATCTTTAAAAATTCAAATATACTTTGCACTTCCCTCTGTTGAGGATCAAAGAATCTGACCATGATCCATTAGAATTATAGGTAATTAAAAGGATTGGTCTTAGTGCTTAGAAACTGAAGATCCTAATGAGGCCCTGCAACTGAAATGTTTGAGGCCTTACTTGGACTAAATGCATTAGGCATCTGTATGCTTAGACACATGCTATTCTTATAACCAATTCAATTCAATTCATTATTCAATGAGTTCAAACTTCTTCCCACTTTCACCTTCTACATCAGATCAGTTTTGAATAGGTATGTTCACATTTCCACTAGGAACGGTACATTGAATATTATTATCTCTAATAGGAATATCTATGTACTTATTAAAAAAGCCTTCTATCAAGTTTTTTGATTATTGATAACAGATTTATTTTCCTTTCCAAAAAGAACGGGAAAAGAAAAACCTAATCCTTCCTTAGAATCCTTTTCCAAATTTAAATAGAACTTCAATTGTAGATGTGCCCTGTTTGCATTGCCGTTGAAAAGCCACATTCAAGCAAGCTAAGCATGACTCATCTCACATATTTACCTCGTATATTGTAAATCACCTCAAAAAAGTAGAGCTAATCCAAATAGGCACATGATGCTTCAAGTATATTTCAGCTTCTAAGCAAGTAAACCCCAAGTTTAAACAACTACCATTTTACCTCAATCTAAATAAAACATTCACTTTACTCGTTAGGAACAAATTGAGTTTTTAAAGTTCCTAAAAAGTCTGTGATTGGACTCCCAGGAAAGCAACAGAAAGATCCCAGGGAAACATTTGTCCAAACTCAACTTATATACAAACGAATTTCAAAACTACATCCATAACTTCAATACATCGAAAACAGGGTATTCTGGGCAGGATTATTGGGTATCCATTTCTAAATCCAAAAAAAAAAAAAAGAAAAGCAACTTAGGACCACCTGATGCATGATTCTGGGAACAACATGGTCACCTACTGATGCAGAATTTATTCACAGTTTGGTTTCTTATTATGGTATCTAATTCCTAACAGCTAGGTATGGAATAGTATACATGGACCAGAAAACCAGCTTCTTTCTACTGCATCTATCCAGCAAAAGAGTAAACATAAAAGCCTGAAAAAAAAGAAGTAAATTACAGTTTAGCCACTGTCATGTGCCTGTAATTAGTTTATCCTCAGGTGATCTAAAGTGAGTCTCGATTAAGTTTCCTGGAACTTATTCTACTAACATATAACTATCTCATAGTAACTTCAGGTTTAATTTTAACACGTATAATCTGCATTAGTTAGCTTTAGCAAACACTTGATATTAATTAGCCCCGTCAATATTTAACCAAATTCATTACCGCATGGATCACCAAGAGAGCAATTTTCAAATGTCTGTAGTTTAAGGATGAACTTAGAAAACAGAGAAAATTTGAGAGTATGCAGAAAAAAATATAGGGAGCATTTTTTGCATATTAAAAAAATGAACAATTTAACCATTCAATGTATGCTCTCCTTAATTCTTGAACATTTTTTTATAGCATTTGAAAAAGGAAAATACTTTTAAGGCTAATAATTATTGGAATAGCCAATAAGACTGGAAAATATACAATAACTAAATGAATCCTACATTATAACAATGAAATTGTTCAAATGTTTTAACATTCACTTAATTATTAATTTATTTAAATAACAAAAAACAACCTGTTCTGGGTCATACTATGAAAGGTAAATTAAATACTAAGCAGAGATGCTACCTGGTCATCAACTTGAAGTAGACAAAGTTTCTTTTCTATACACTTCTGTGGCTCTTCATTTGCTTGAATAAATAGTCTCCTCAATTCTCCTAATTACAACACTAAGACTTGCACCACTCTCCAAGGCTTTAACAACAGCTCGATGTGCTGATTTATGCCACTTGAGAAGATTGTAAGATTGCAATACCGACCATCTTGCTTGATTAGACATCTGCTCAATGCAGCAACATGAAATTCCATATTTCAGTATGACAAAGATAAAAAACGGGACAATCAAGAAAAATGCATTGCTTTATAGAGAGGGACCTCAGCTACAGATAATGGAGGATCAAGTAGCAGACAGATGCCTCTAAATAGATTCTCATCATTTTCTCCACCCTCTGCCTCTCCATAAACAAGAGCTTCAGCTGCAATGCCTGCAAAAAGCACCATGCAGTACCTGAACAATAGGTTATGTAAACCATCAGTATCACTTGAAAAGCTGAAATGAACTAAAAAATAAGACTCAAGTTAACAGCTTCTATATTCTAGATGAGCATTTCATATTTTCATCTTTATTTCACTAGGCAGTTTTCAAGCAGAATATGCCATTTGCGCTTTCTAGACAAAACAGCCGGTTAGGCAAGGATCCAAAGGCTAGTCTTCGTATGACCAAGATTATTAATTAAATTCTAGTCACAGAAAACAAATTTATCAATCTAAAAGACACACCAAGAGATTTGACTCATTTTTCTCCATCCACACACAGCAAGCCTGGTCATGGGACTCCTTCACCTTGAATGGTTTAACAAATATATAGTATCATGCAACCAGACGGAGAAATAATATATAATTTAGTTTTAAATGGGACAAAAGACGGATAGGAAAGCACAATTTCCTATCCTAGAAAAAAGAAGAAAAATAGTACTGAAGTGCCACAGAAACTAAGTTCCCATTGCTTGATAGATGATGAATGGAATTTTATTCAGTTTTCATTTATAAATACTTAGTTCACATAAAAAAATCTTCAATCAATTGGACTTGGCATAAAACTACTTAGTTCAACATAAAATGTCTGCAACTTTAAATATTTTACCCACCTATCAAAGGCAGTGCCATCAAGTCGTCCTTCAGCAAGGTCATTGGCAACTTTCTCATCCCAAAACTGAGTCCCTGCCTGTAAAATAATATTTTATTGACACAAAAAAGATATATAAAGCCCAGTGAAGGTATATAAATGTAAATGAGAGGAAGAAGATGAGAGAGAATTTATTACAGGAGAAATCTAAGAGATAAAATCTACTTGAATGTATCTGTGAGAAGCAATAAATACGAAAACACATTACAATTTGGACACTTTATTATCAAAGTTGTCTTGCTTTCTTTTTTACCAAAACAAAACAAAAAAAAAAAGAAACAAAAATTGCCTTACCAAGGCAAGAAAGAGGATGCTTCAGGTCAAGAACAAAAGAGCAAAATGAAACCAAACATGGAACATCCAAACTAAAAGTACGAAGTACAAACATTTTATGGAAATAAATAACACCTGTGGAAAGTATGGCACCTCAAAATTACCAAGGTTCAGACAAACGGGAACTGATAAAATTACATATTAATATACCATACAGAGAAGAGTAAAGTACCTGTCCCTGAATACCCATTTGCATCGCAACTATTGGGTCTAAAATCACCCCACGAATTGGGCAACCCATCAAGTATGCTGTGGTAGCACCAGAACAATTCTTGTAAGATGTTACATACATGATTGAGAAAGCTTATCATCACATACCATGTGACAAGTAGAGCCCATAATAGAGAAAGTATAATTTACCTGTCAGGAGATGCCCTGCTTCATGAATTAGGATGCGGCGCCTATATGGAGGCCAATAGCTTGAGATTTGTGCTAAACAAGTACCACCAAGGAAGATAGAATCTATGAAGGCTAGACCTAATATTGCCGCAAGGTTGGGTCTTATGTCAATCCCTTGGGAAACAAGAAAGGATGCCCCACCAAAAAAGGCTATCAAAGCAGCACTTGAAGTCCCTGAAAGACCCCACTTCTTTGGTGCAAGTTTAGACACTAAAAAGAAGAATGGAAAACACGGTAAGGCTGCATTGGATGTCATAAGATAAGCATTTTGCAGTAGCAACTTCAGTAACTACCATTTATTCAAATATGATAGAATTAAGAAAGCCCACTAGAGTGAGAATTAGAGCCATTTACAGCTTGGGAAAAATATCTGTTGGTCAGAAATTCATGTGCACCTTCTAAACCAGTTGAGGACTTCACGACATCAGGTGTAATGTTCCTCGGTCCATCAAGAACTACACAAGATGAAAATTGGAAAAAGAAAAAGTAAGAAACACTGGCTATTATAGGCAAAAGTGCATCAACTGACTAGTTAGAGCAGACTTTATTAATATACACCAATTTAATAAGCTTCAAAACAACAACAAACATTATTTTCAGTTATATGTAGAACCAAAAGCTGGTCTTTAAATATGGTACACGATCAATTCACAATTTTTGAATAATAAAAATATATGCCTTCCCTGTGCTCATGTCATCAAGTATTAATGTTGCAGCTCACCCCCAAAATATAGCATAACAGCAATCACATATCATAGCACAGGAGGAGGTACAGCAAACAATAAATTAAAAATAAATAAATAAATCACAGGAAGGAAAATTATTATATTCTTTTCATCACTACAGTTGTTTGTGATTCAAGGTTTATGCATATTAATAGTGCCCTGATAGAGAGATCGTTGATATTTGAAACAGCTTGGCAGTGTTCTGCAAGGGAAGTTTTGCCTTTGTAGTCAGAAATTCAAGTTGTATAACTCCACAATGGATCATGTTTTCTTCTTTTCAATTTTTTCTCTTTTTGCGTATAATTTACCATCATTTGGAGGCTTCCTTTGCCACAAAAGTCTTAATATAGATGGTATGAGACTTTGCTGGTTACTTGGCATAATAAATTCAGCTTAATTTGTTGATTTACATTCCAAGAAGGAGTTGATTTTGAGCTACCAGAGAAGGGAAGGAACTGGGGGTTTCACTGACATCTACAGTGAGCACAAGCAACACATAATTTTTGCACCATCAACCTCGTACTACAGTTAGTAGGATAAGGGGAAATGTGATTTGCATATAAAGACAATGCAGCATGCCTTAATTAGAAACACATGAAGTAAATTGGTTATCAAACAAAAGTTCAAGTGGCAGTCTGAGATATCGGCCATCGCCTCCTTTTTACTAGATTTAGCTTGATTATTCAAAAGGGTGTGTGTGTGTGTGATGCCCTGCTCACGATCATATTCCTGAAAGAAAATGATATGCTGAATGCCTTATATGCAGATGTTAGCTTCACAAATCTTTATGACCTACCCCACGTTCCTACGTCCTAGCACCAAATCACACTGATAAAAGAATGTGAGGAAATGAAGCACTGGAACTTAATAATAAAATTAAACTAGGGCAATTGGATCGGAATTGTAAATGACAAACGGAGGACAAAAGAAATTTGTAAATATTTCAGCTGTATACGCAAGTGTTCCATCACGCAGGCAGGTACCATTTTATCTTGAACCATGATTCAAAAACTTCGGATAACAACGTAAAACACTGGAGAATGCCTTGACTCAATTTTCCACAATTCCAAGTCCAAATAACCGCCCAAAAAACAAAACAGAAAAGTAGAACAAAAAACAAAAACAAAAACTCACCGATATTCCTGCATTTTCCAAAACTAGGCAGAAAACCCCTATCCTTCAAAAACTTGTAGGCATTACCCACTAGCTTCATGTTATCCGCATTCAAGCACGTGTCCAGGACCTCCCAATCCCTTTGGGGCCCAAACAATTGTAGCTCACGGAACCGAGACTCGAAGGAGTTAGCCGCAGAAGGAGAAGAACCATCAAATAGCTCAATGGGATTTTCATTTTCGATGGATTTCAAGAACCTCAGAGCCATGTCGAGGTCTTTCCGCTTCACTGCCTCCTCGTATTCCCGCCATTCTCGGAAAGCTCTGGTTGCCTGTTGGTGCTGGCATTGCCTCACATATAAAAGCTTCCTACTCACAGGAAAGATGGTTCGAGGGAAACAACAAAGAAATGCGCAGGAAAATGGCCGTAAGGTGAGAGAGTGAGAGAAAATTTCGATGGTGGGAGAAGTTTGATACAGAGGGAGAGCCATAACATAGTGGAAAGGCTGTATCTTACCTTTTATCGTCATTCAGATTAGACTATCTCATGCCCTGTTTTTTTTTTTTAGTAAGAGGTAAAATGATATATATTAAAAAGATTACAATATTAAAGGCCTATGAAAAAACAAAAACAAAATAGTGAATTCCATAATTAATAATAGTAATTGACAGATTCACCTAGTATTAGAAAAGTAGAGAATTGAGATAGCAAAAAAATGATATTATTCCAGACGACAAAGGATGAAGCTAATTTGATGATTAAGGGTTTATTTGGTAATCACTTAAAAAGCACTTTTATGCAAGTCGAGACAAAATTTCTCTTACATACTTACCTTGGATTGCGTAAAATCACTTAAAAAAGCTATTCTCAAATATACCCTAAATCTAAAATGAAGGTTTCAGGTATACAGAAGAAGTGAATTGTATTGTCAGCCTAATTTAGCTGGATCTCCAACTCCAAAAAAAGGCAATTCTTAAGCATTGGCCGGGAAAGACTCCTGTATGAGAGAATTTTCTAGTAAAAAGAATTTGATGAATCTCGTAATTCTTGTGAGAGATGATGACATGGCAATGGATGATTATCTAAACTTTGTATTTATACAAGAAGATTGACTAATTAGCTTTGAATATCTTGTTGTTGGTCATTGTATTAGAGTGCAAAGTTGAAACTTCAACCCCGTAACCTTATTTTTGAAAGGCTAGATGATTAAATGAGATAGAACTATCAAAAATTCTGAGATCATTGTTTTACCTTCATAAATTATGAGATTTCTCCTATGCAAAATGAAATTGATGAGAAGGATGATGCCATGAGATAATTCCTCAAAATCTTTAGAGTGAAGTTGAGGCAAAGTAGTTTTTAGCCATGATTTTAATTCGTCAACATTGGTAACAATGAGTCTTAGATTGAGAATCAAATCGTATAGATATAGAGAAAGGGTATTTAACAAATATAGATTATCCAAATATTCATGTTCAGGACACCCAAAACAACATAAACCAGAGATATTCAAATGATGCTATGTTAGGGCATCCACAGAGGGAATAGCCTCACGAAGAAGTTTCCAAATGAACAGAAAATGCTTTTGAGGCAAGGATATAGACTAAAGAAATTTCCTGAACGAGTCATAATGAGAAGCAATGGATAACTTTTGGTGCAATTGTGCAAACTACTTTCAAATCCATCTTTGGCCACGAATTCACCTGAAGAATTTCCATTCCATGAAATTTTATACATAGAATTGTAGAAAGAGATTTGACAATTTATGATTGTTGCAGTTGTTGAAGGAGCATAGTACTGGTGAATCAAGGCCTTGTTCCATTGCAAAGGTTGCAATGATGAGATTTGCAACACAAGAGACTCTATTTTGTATTTTGTTACTTTAATGCATAGGTCACCAAAGCGGGTGGTTGAGGGGAACTTGTATGCTAGAACCAATTCTCCATTTGAGTTTGCTAACTATCATCTGGCTAATCTCTAGCATACCCTTCCAGATCCATGAGGCATTATAAGGTTTCTCTAAAAGTGGTCAATCATTTTGATTGATATATTTTTTCCAGAAGGTTTTGCCTGGCAACGATGATTCTCCTAAAGAAATAATTCTCCATACTTGCCTGGCAAGTAGTGCTTCATTCTTCAGAAGAAAGAGATTTTATTTGTTTATCAGATGCATTCTCCTTTGATTTCCATTTGAACCCAAAAAAAAAAAAAAAATTCATGCATAGCATGTCTACTTTGTCATAAATGGTTTGGGGAATTTGGCACAGGAGAGGATGTAGATGTCAAATGTAGAAAGAATATACTTAAGAAAACGTAGTCTAGAGGCATGATAAAGTAGATGAGATTTCCAAGCGTTGATTTTGCTTTCTTTCTTTTTTTTGGCCAACAAAGTGCTGATTTTGCTTTCTACTGCTTGGAAGAACTTGTTGTTAAATCAAAGATTTGTCTCGTCCCGGATCAACCCAAATTCCAAGGTATTTGCCGACTTTTTTCCTGCGGTACGATAAACAGTAAAAAAATTTACTTATATACTAAACTTCACAAAAAATTTACCTATATGCTGTATTTTCTTGAAACTCGTTCATATGGTGAACGAGTTTGAAGAAATATTTATCAAACTCGTTTATTTTGATTTTTTTTAAAAATTTTTTTGGAAAATTTTAATGATTTTTTTAATAAAAATATTAAAAAATGAAAAAAGAAATAATTTTTAATAATTTTTTTAAATAATTAAAAATTATTTAAAAAATTATTTTTTAAATAATTAATAATTATTTTAAAAAATAATTAAAAATTATTTTTTTTTCGTTTTTTAATTTATTTTTTATATATTTGTTTGATAATATTTAGATAAAAAGATAGGTATGAAAAACGAAAGGTAATGATTTACAATTTCTATCTTCTCTCTCTTTTTTAAATTACAAAAGGCAAGTGAATAAATTTAAAATTGAAAAATAATTTCTGAGTTGATTCAATATCCCCTTCCTCTCTTATCAGATCTTCAACAACCTTAAAAGAGGAATGGGATATTGAATCAACGCAGAAATTGTTTTTCAATTTCAAATTTATTCATTTACCTTTTGTAATTTAAAAAAGAGAGAGAAGAGAGAAATTGTAAATCATTACCTTTCGTTTTTCATACTTATCTTTTTACCTAAATATTATCAAACAAATATAAAAAACAAAATAAATTAAAAAAACAAAAAAAAAATTTTTAATAATTTTTTTAAATAATTATTAATTATTTAAAAAATTATTAAAAATTATTTCTTTTTTTGTTTTTAATATTTTTTATTAAAAAAATCATTAAAAATTTTTGAACTCGTTCACTTAAATTTTTAAAAAAAAATTAAAGTATCAAACTCGTTAAATATTTCTTCAAATTCGTTCACAATGTGAACGAGTTTAAAAAAAGTACAGCATATAGGTAAATTTTTTATGAAGTGTAGTATATAGGTAAATTCTTTTACTTTTTATTATACCGCAAGAAAAAAGTCGTATTTGCCTATTCTTCTAAAAAAATGAATCTTATTATATTGAGACCAGGAAAATTGCACATGAAGAGGGACATTGGGGCTAAAAATGATGGATGATTTGTATCTATCAATTTGATGGCTAGACCAAGTGCAGGAATTATCCAGAATATTTTAAACAATTTCTATATTACCAGGGAGAGAAGATGAGAGCTGAGAAGGGAAAAAGTAGAATTTCATGGAATTTTTCACAATTCTATGGGTTAATGGAATTGGTTTGCACATGTTTCAACATGGAAATAAATTCCAAACAGATTTACAGGGCCCAATTCCATGACCCCAAACAGATTTATAGGGCCCAATTCCATATTACCAAACCAAACCCTGAAGCTCATGTTAAAATTATATGGGCCATTGAGTAGTTTTTTTGTTTATTTAATTACAAGTAACTCCATTGGCTTTATTTCAATAACGAAGCAACATATCGCATTTAAATATTAGGTTAAAGGGTAATTTTTAATTCTAAACCATTTTATAGGCGATGTTGGTTATCCTATACTATTTATTGAATAATGGCATCCTTAAGTGTCAAATTCATTGCAAATTTTCTATATCACTTTTGAACCAATTGACATTAATACTGATCATTAACTTGACATTGACTTTCAATTATAAAGATTTTTTTAACAAAATTTCAGTTAGCTGTTAGCCCCACTATAGCAATTTAATACCATTCAACCCCC
>QFDD01006464.1:0-16224 GCA_006871305.1 Vachellia collinsii | reverse complement strand
GCAGCCCCACGTGATCTTGCGTTCCCACATGATTCTCTCTCTGCCACAATATTTTATCCTCAAGGACACATCCTCACCCCAACTCCTGTGATCCCATTCACTTTTTTTCCCCACAAAAAAAAAAAAATATTTATTTTCAAAACAACAAATATATATATAATTTAAATAATACAAG
This sequence comes from Vachellia collinsii, assembly GCA_006871305.1. Taxonomy (NCBI): domain Eukaryota; kingdom Viridiplantae; phylum Streptophyta; class Magnoliopsida; order Fabales; family Fabaceae; genus Vachellia; species Vachellia collinsii. The sequence continues at coordinate 16,049 of QFDD01006464.1, read as the reverse complement.
CTGAATCCAATTTGCTTAAGTTTTCAAAATAGGGGAAAAAAATACCACCATTGTAAGCGCACATTCTTGTGAATCGAATTAATTGCTTGGTAATAACCTGAATATTAATGAAGGGGTCTAAAAACATGTTAGTCTCAAGATTAAATTGATTTGGAAATTCTAAGAAATATAAAAAGAAAAGAAATATTTTTAATGGAAATAACAATATAAGATTTCTGGATTTTTTAAAGATATTTTTACACAATTTAAGGTAAAATGAGTTTTATTGACTTACATTAAAATATTTGTTTAATTGATTCTGAGTGTTTGACAAACACCCTAATTGTATATAATTGGTTTGTGTTAGTCCTCTTAAGTCTCATTTCTTTGATGAGCTGATATAAACTTTTTACCTACCAAAGTTAATTAAAGGTTATGTTTGTTGTAACATTACAAAACTACTTTACATAAGTTAATATAAAATTCCTCTCACATACTTACTTTATAGATCATAAATCACATTAAAAAAAATAACTTCTATTGCTGATCAACCATGCTCAAAATGATTTGGTGCTATTTATTTTTTTTTGAATATAATATCATTAAGTCAGCTCTATGAATACAATATTTTTAATAATATCAATATTTAAACCATCTATCTCAAGAGAAATTGAGTTTTTTTTTCCCACTTAATCCAACCACCATTAATTTGGTGATCACTTCGTTTAAAAAATTAGTTGAAATATTAATTTAATTTTGTGAATATAATACCATTGAATCAGCTCTATGAATATAATATTTTTCATAATATCAATATTTAAACTATCTATCTCAAGAGAAATTGATTTTTTTTTCACTTAATCCAACCACCGTTGATTTGGTAATCATATACTTAAAAAAAATTAGTTGAAAAATTTTTAATTAGTAGAAAAAAAAAAGTTACTAACAAAAAGAATTTGATGAAGTTTGACTTTGGATAAATCAATGCACAATGTAGATTTACAAACAAGTTGATATATAAACTATAAAGTGATGTAGTGATGATAAATCATGATAACTAAACTGCATATAATATTTAATCAAGTACAAAGCCTAAGAACATTCGCCAATTTGCATTGGATTGAAGTCTCCTTTGATGATTTTACCTTTTTTTTATTAATATTTATTTTTGAGTTATCGATAACAACTTCATATCAACGATTTATTAATACTTCTATCATCAATTGAATTTCAATTTTAAAACACGCATCCAACATCATGAACCATCTTTTTTTAAGTTTATTCAATATTCTAAAATATTTTATGGTATTTTTATTCTTATCCCAAATTTTTCTTGTACTATGAAATATTTTATTATATGCTTATGTATGCAATGCTTTAAATTATTTTCAAGTGAGAACATGTTTTAAGTGAATGTTTGCCAAATAGAAAAGCCATTAACTTCTAGCCTCATCATCTGCTGTGCCTCTTGTAAACTCATTAATTTAATTAATTAACAATTAATTGGAACAATATTATATCAAGGCATTAAGTACCAATGGTTATAACTAGTTTTTTTTTTAATTTTTTTTCCCAAATCAATGGTGAGCACTACTTGTACATATATTATTCCATCACATATGGCCACCACCAAAATCAGCCAATAATTTATTCAATTATCCTTTACTTTATTGTATTTTTTTCAAAAACAAGGATACCCTTGTTGGGACAAAAAAGAATAGATTCACCCTAATGCCTAATGTATTATTCATTAGCGCATGTACGTCAAATTTCTTTTGTTTTTTGTTTTTAATTTTTTTTGATTATTTGTACTAACTTATCATATATTAAGTGTCGTTCTATTTTTAATACCAACTAACTTACTAAGTTATATCATGTAAATATAAAACTCTCCCGAAAATAATTATTCTCATGATCAAGCAGGCTTAAATTTGAAACTGTCAATTGCAGTTGATAAATTTCACCTTTAATAATTTAATAATATGTACGTAGTTATATTACAAATATTTGACCCAAACCACATGTTGCTGGTGGGTAGGTAGAACCAAATTTTATTTCACAGATCACAGATATATATATATATATATATATATAAACACAATCCTAGTTTCCAAAAGCCAGAACTCATGAGAGCTGGAAAGTGTCCAACCTTTTCTCTTACAAAACAGAATTGTTGTCTTTTTGATTCAATTCAACATATATAGAATCAACCACCTACGAGGCTGCACGTTCGTCTCTGAGTTGCACAAGATCAGAAAAAAAGATGACAAAGTCACGCACGAGTTATCCAACTTCATCACCACCAAATAAGCTAGGAATTGGTGGAACATGTTCATCACACTTGATCTCTAAGTTGAAGCCAAAGATACGGATAATCCATGTTTATGCTCCGGAGATTATCAAAACTGATGCTGCAAATTTCAGAGAGCTTGTTCAGAGGCTCACTGGTAAACCTGAAGATGAAGATGAAGAAGAGAAGAAAGGAAGTAGAAGAAGAAAAACAAAGACTACTACCCCACCACCAAAGAGATTATTAGATCCATTGATGATTATGGAAGAACAAGAACGAGAGTGTACGGTGGGTCTGCAGAAAAATGGGTTGAGGATGAAGAAAGAAGGAGAGGAGAATGATGATAACGGAAAAGTCAGTAGCGGTGGTGGTGGTGGTTTCCTTGAAGGTTTCTCAGAATTCGACTGTTTCATGGAAGAGTTTAGTACCATGCCTGTAGTGTAATCTAATCTAATTCCTCAACTTCTGTTGTCTTGTTATTTTTGTCTGTCTCTTTCCCTGTGTCTTTCAATATATATATGGCCACATATATTAGTGCCTTATAATTCTGATGTAGTTCATCTGCATTAACTTCCACCGGTTCCATTTAGATGCACAAATATAACAGCAGGGGTGAGTGTGTGCAGACATGCACAGAAAGGCAGGCACACAGGCACTACTATAAACCTTAACTTCTTTTGTATTACATTGTTGAATATATATATACATACATACGTACGTAAATATATTTGAATTCATCTTGTTTATTTGAAGGCTTAACGTTCCCAGAATCCAAAATCAGAACTTTACAACGTCTGAGTTATTATCTGTCACAAGTTAATTACCATAATAGACACAGCTGATACAGATGTTTACGTTTGTGTATGGAAACTTTCCAAATTGTAATGTGAATATGAAAATGGGAGATCCAGTGAGAATTAAGATACCTCTAGGACCAAAATAATAATACCTTATTAAGCCTCGAAACCGAAACCATAAAATTAAGAAAGGACAACCAATAAAATTGGTTCAGTTGGTAAAGAATTAACTCAAAGTTTATTAAGTCGTGAGTCCAAGTTTTATTATTGATGTGAGGATTTTATTGATGAGCGATCTGTAAATATATTTATAAGCTCTCTCTTATTCTAATTTTGGTGAGCCTCCAAAATCTAACTCATCTAAACTTTTATATTAAAAAAAAGGAATTAAGAAGGGACCAAGAGGGGTTGTGAATTAGTTTTTCACAATGTGACGAACCAATATTCAATTTTTCGTTGAAGAAGTCCCCACATATAATATTCAACATTATCTCAAATAGAATTACCTCTCGTACATCCGTGTTTAGCAGAAAAAAAGATGGAATGCAATTTTTTCCGATACAGTCAGCGCATAGCAAGAAACCAAGTGTGTGTGTGAGAGAGAGAGAGAGCAAAATTGTAATTCTAGCTTGAAGCTTCACATGAGGGATCTCTCTCTTCTAAGGTACCGTACAGTACGTACTCTGCATTTTACAAAGTGAAGATTCAACGTGGGCAATCATTATAGGAAAAAGCATGCAACATTATTTATCATTAACGATTGTTTTGTCGCAGAAAATTTAGCTATTTACAATTTTGACTTCTACTCACAGAAAGTAACACGATTAGTTATCACTGAATCGCTTCGGTATGAACGTAAAACACATGTAACTAATGTAAGTGTGCCGTGCATCACAACCTACCATGTTCAAATTCACTGTTGTTAATTACAGCTTCAACGAATGGCTCCACAAGCATTTTAAGTTCCCTTGTAAACCACAAAGGCGAAAAATTCAGACAAACCAATCAATCAGACTTTGATCCAAGACAAGGTGTTGGGTCGATCGTTATCGCCCAGTGCAAAATATTATTGCTATCGCATGTAGCTTCGTCTTTGATACAGATCATCTTATTCATTGACAACACCGAGATTATTACAGAGGAAGGAACCTTGGTGTTGGTGGTACAAAATGCCAGCGATAAAGACCAGAATCAAGTGTAGTTTACAACAATGAAGCTCTTCATAAAATTTTAGTGCCAGATCAACCAGCTTCTGAACCAAATCCCTATGTCTAGAGAGAGAGAGAGAGAGAGCAAATTCAAGACCAGTTTTTGTATCTACGGTGAGAAAGACCATAGATGAGAAGCTTGGCTAATCCTCCAACTGAGACTGCTTCTTCCAATGGCTGCTCTGCCTCTGTTCGTCTCAACGCCTCCCTCAAATATAACAAACAATCTTTTGTTATAACACCTAAAATCAGCAGCAAATAAACAATCTATCTCATAAATTCACATCAGCAATCCTCAAAGAGATTGGATAAGTATTACAGTAGATATAACCAGACCTTATCCACCAATATGTATCATGGGCCTATTTGCTGTCTTGGCAATGTCAAACATGCCAGCATGTGAAGCTTTCTTCCTTTTCACCTATATATGCCAAGACACATACTCAGAAACATAATAGTACAACAACATGCCTCTGATAGTTCAGTATGCCTAGTTGGTTATAATAGGTGGATTATGAAGAGTTCCTTGGCTGCTTGTTTTCAGGTTCTACAATGCAAACATGACCGAAGTGGAGAAGACCTTAATGTGTCATGTGGAACCGTAAGTTTGTATCAGATAATTTGATATGATAGCACCCAAAAAAAAAAAAAAAACACTTGAAAACCATGCTTAAATTTTGTCCATTATAAATTGAAGTAGTATATGACTGACATTCTTTAGTCACAAAGCAATGTGAAATGTAATATTCCCTCCTGTCACTATTATAAGGTGCCTTCTAGAAGTATTTTTTGGCCCTTAATGTAAGTTATTTGGAGAATCATTAATGTTTATTTGCTAATTTTGCTCATGTAATTAATGCTTAGATGTGACTTTCAGTATTTTCCTCTATCCTTCAAAACCTCATTAATAGAGATGTTGAACGATTTTATTAATATAAGCCAAATCTGATGAGTTAACTGCCATTCTCTAGTTCATGTATTGTTGCAAGCGCTCTATAACAATCATAATTAAGCAAGCATACCGCTGCCCCTATTATCTCTCTAAGCTCTTGATCCTCTGCACCGTGTCGAAGAGGATCTCTTAAGCTAACCTGCAAGAGAATCAGAGCATATAAGGACATCTGGCATTTGTTTCTGTCGATATATAGCAACAAAATAGCCTTAAAAATCATTGTTCCGTGTGAAAAAGCAAATGCTTATCAACCTTCGAGAAAGAAATGTCTGTATGAGATGCATGTAAGCTGAATCGAAATGCTATCAATAGTAGACAGGGAGCAATACAGATGAGCAGAAACAAGCGAACAGAACTTAGGTGCATTTTAAAAATTTAAAGAAATGCCAGGGATTTATAATCAGGAAAAGATAGGGGCATTGACTGTAGTCAACAAGACATGTATAAACTGATCAAGTGGGCTGTGCAAAACCACTTGTTGAATGGATTGTACATGAAACCAGCATATAAATAAAGAAGATTCCATCATTTAAACTATAATAAACCAGAAAAGAAAAATGAGAAATGAATTGAGAGCTTGGCCCTAAAGGCACCAGAGGAATGAATTCTTCCAATTCTAACAAACCCACTCCAACTTTTGCAGGGTATACAGAGGACTAAAGAATCAATTTGAATTTCTCTGATAGTTTTCTTTGATTCCAAAACACGGAACCCATGAGTAAGAATTCACAATAGAATCAGTAGTTCAAAGTTCTGACTTCGAGCTGTAATTTCTCTGTTTGATACTTAAGAAACAAACTGCTGGAAATCTACTTCACTAGCGCTGACCGTACTGAATCCATTATGCACCTCAAAGCCCTAGAATACTAAAGATTTGCAACAGCATTAGCCACGATTTATAGGCCTTTAATTCCAATACTGAAAATCCTGGCTCTTTGCCTGCTTTTCCCGAATGTACTGTGCAAAATCCAGTTGGATATAGAAAGCCTATAAGTTTTTTCCACAACCAACAACTGACCCTTCCCTGATTTGCTAAATGACGTTAATAATTCCAAAACCATCCAATATCACAAATTCTACTCAAGTTACCACCATCATGTGACATAAAATGCGCAAATGTAATCTTAAAAGATAGAACTGGGCTTACCTCTGAAGGACCAAATAAACAAACTTTGAAGTTTCCATCTGCTAATAATCTTAATCTATTGCAACCAGCACAAAAATGCTCCGTCATTGATGTGATGAATGAAACTGTACCCTGATGACCATCTATTGAAAAATTCTTGGCTGTATCTGTTGGGTGATCCTGAAGTCTCTTTAAGCCTATAAATTGTTTCCTCTGTTTGAAGATGATGGTAAAAAATTATGGGATCTCTGTAAGAAAGCTTCAAAACACTATACAATGACTGGTTAGAATTCCAACTTACCACTATATCCAACATTTCTGAGTAGGGCACAAGTTTCTTGACATTCCACACATTTCCATCAAAAGGCATGAACTCAATAAATCTAATGTTAATTGGCTTTCCACGGGTCAACTCAACAAAGTCACAAATTTCATCATCATTGAATCCACGCATTACAACACAGTTGACCTGAAACATTAGGAGGCATACTAAACAGCTTAAAAATGCATCCCTACATACAGGGCTATAAAATTTATGAGTGATTCCATAATTAGGTGAAACAATAACTACTTGAGGGGAGGTGATTAAGTGAATGCCTCTAGATATATAAATAAGACCAAAAGTTACCTTAACTGGATTGTATCCAAGGTCTATGGCAGTATTGATTGAACCCATTACTTTTTCATGTCCTTTACGTCTTGTCATAAACTCAAACTTTGCTGGTACCAAAGTGTCTAAACTGATGTTTACAGAAGTAAGTCCACACTCTTTCAGCTTAGGAAGTTTCCTGGCAAGGGCTATGCCATTAGTAGTCATGGCTAATGTCTTCAGTCCCTTCAAGTTTGACAACTCCCAACATATGTCTTCAATATCCTTTCTGACAGTTGGCTCCCCACCAGTCAAACGAATTTTGTTCACTCCGGAGCTTACAAAAAGATTCGCTAATCGCATTATCTCCGTCCTAGTTAGAAGCTTAGGGCTGGGAGTAAGCTCCACACCCTCTTCTGGCATACAGTAATGACACCGTAAATTGCAACGCTCTGTTAAGGATATCCTCAAATAAGTGTGCAACCTTCCAAATGAATCTACTAACATGTCAGAGTCAGAATTATCGTTTGGCTGATCTTCAAAACATGTAGCAGGAGATGTGGCATACATTCGTACTGCATGTTCCTTCGAAATTCTACTGAATAAAGCTTGACCATTACCATTTCTAGACGCACAAAAAGATCCAATCTCACAATTTACCTGTTGCAATTACATTAGTAGTGTTAGCTAGACTTATTTTTGTTCCAAAATCTAGCATCAACCACACCTAAGATTAACAAACAAGAAGACAATCTTGGATACTAAATCAATTCTCCATTGGCAAGCGTGAATCATCAACCCTTCACATGGGTGCACCAAAAATACTCAATTCGTATATTCATTAAAACAAGTCATTAATACAAATCACCAAGAAAAAGCACTTAATATAGAGTGAACTGAAAAAAAAAAACACACACACACACACACATACACACACAAGATGCTCTTCTGTCAACTTGAAATTGGATAAAAAAATGAGAACAGGAATGTTTTGAGAGGAATGCTATAGAAATGCATCACCCAAGAGACACATATGGTACAATTCAAGTCAATCCTATGGCTTAAACAGCTCTAACATAAAATTGGTTTGCATTGTTGGTGATATCTCACCAATATCTTAAGAGTTGTGATTCCCCACTATCTTGGCCCTAAGGGTTTTGGTTTCCTGATTTTCTGTTGCGAATATAAATTGCCTGACTTTCTTCCTGCCGTTGTTGCACTTTTACTAGTGATTATTCCCTCTTTATTTTCTGCTATTTTTCTTGAGATGCTTGTGGCAATCTTGCCGCCATGGTCCCTATGTATGTGTCGTTTCTCATCAGAACAACAATTACGAATTCTGAGTATGTTATCTTTGAAATGTCTATACTCTGATCTGACCATGTCACCCGGAACATTACAATTTTACTTATTATCCATCAAACTCCATCTAAACCAGATTCCACAAAGTATGGGTTTCATATGAAGGATGGCCAAATGACACAAATGATACAAGACATCAATGTTAATGATTTATTGAAGGAGTCAATCATGCTTGATGGGGGACTGCAATGGACAAGTAGCTCAGGGAACAACGTATTTTGACTGCATTTTGCCAGAATTTGACATGGACACTTCGAACAGATTAGTTTAGGTGATCCAGGAGTTTCCATCCATTAAATTTTAATTAAAAAATGGAGTATGGCCGTTTAGATAACAAAATAAATAAATGAGACAAAACAAATAGAACCCAAAGCAAAAACCAAAAGTAAAGAAAAGCTTCTACCTGGAAGAAATTTGATTGTCTGAGCCCAATACGCCAATAATTTAATTTAGATAAGTAGCGCCTCATCCTGGTTCAAGAGCTGATGGAAACAACCAGATACAAAAATATAAGAGGAAAACAAAAGGATAAAATGAAAAGAAAAAAAAAACAAAAACACAAGAGTTTTCCTTAAGACAGGGAAGATGCATAACCTGAGGATACGATAAAGACTCAAATTTCCTTATCTGGAAACGATAGGACAGCGAAAGGAGAGATGAGGAAGTGAGAAATGAGAATCACAAGGTCCTCTGGGTTTTGGGGACCTTTGAACATGTCGGAGAGCCAAAGTCTAAAGCTTATTAGTATATATATAGAATTGGATTCGACGCATGTAGACACTAGCTAGCCAAGGAGGGAAACTTGGAGCTGTGAGATGAGATTGCCGGCGGCCAGTAATTTTTAAACAAAGTAATTCCATTTCCCGCACGAAAGCATATCCACTCCTTAACCACGTTTTGATTTTTACTTGCCCGCAAGTTTAAGGCCGTGCGCTGGAAAGCGCGAAAAGGACACTTCTCCACACTAGAAGACAAGTGTAATTTTTTTTTTTTTTGCCAACAAGAAGACAAGTGTAACGATAATGTTAGATTATTGAAGGAGACGAAATTCTGATTTTCATGTATATCCTCTAACAAAGTATCATCAAAATCAATTTTATAATTTTAATAAAGGTTAGTATCATTGTTGGTGCTCATTATTTGATCAAATTTTGATTATAGTCTCTGTGGTTTTAGATTGTTGATTTTAATCATATAATTTTACAAGAATTTAATTCAAATTAAGTACATGAACTAAAAAAAAGTATAGAAATATTGGCAAAAAAAAAAAGTATAGAAATAAATCAACATGGATCAAGATTAAAATTTATTCAACCCCTTTTTTAAAGTGAATGGAATTGAGATCCTTAAAGCTACCTACGTCAAGCCCAATTAAAAAAACAAATGATTGGATCAAAATTCTTAAATAAAGACATGATTTTTAAGATTTGGAAGTTCATGCAGTTGAGTTCGATTGGGTCATATCATATGACGAGAGAGGGAACACATGATGAGAGGTTAGTGGCTTATCCTTGATTTTCTGTATCATTATATTTCTTTTTGAATAGAAGTTGTGGATGGTTTTAAAAGAAATTGAGAGTTAAGAAAACCAAAAGGCTCAGTTCTAAATCATCCAAAACACCATTAGTTTAAGGTTTCTCTACTTTCTTTTCTTTTTTTTTTTTCTCGTGTCAAGTGTTCCTTTTATCCCAATTCAATCAAAATTCATAAGGCCTCCTTCCATTTATGTATTTTAAAGGTGAAGATGCAAAGGAGTTGACTTTTATTAAATATTAGACTATATAGAGATTGTGCATGTCACCTGGTTATTTTTTCCCTCATAACTAAAACGTGTCATTTGGTCTGTATATTAATTTATTTAAGATTTGGGCAATTTTTTTTTCCAGTTGGGCTTCTATCTTTTTTGTAGGTGGAACATTCATTATCTTAAAGTTTATCTCACTTTAAATTAAAAGATTTATTGAGGATTCAGACTAATTTAGATTGAACCAGGTAGAACTACAAAGATAGTAAACCTCCAAGTATTTAACATTACTGCATTCTCATAGTCCAAACTCAAGACATATGGTTCTCTAATTAAGCTGATACAATCACTTATTAGTTAGTTGAATCAATTGCCTTTGGTCATTCCATTTTTTATTGAGCAGGCCGCTCCAACTAATTTCTTTCTTCCCTTTTTTTTCCATCAGCCAATAACTTGAATTATCCAATGTCATTTTCAGAAGTTAAGGGTCTTAACTGTCATTATTCATCTTCAGTAAATAAAGCTTAAGGGCAGATGGAAAGGGTTTGATTTTCTCATGATCAAGTGTACCCATCTTTTTTTCTTTTCTTTTTTTTGTGTGGTTAAATATGTGCATCCTTTTATTAAAAATAATTCTGTTTGATACACTATTAGTTGTTAAATGTGAATACTCTACCAATCAATATTTGAATTTTAATTCATCACATTATAAAAGATTTATCATTTCTGCTAAATCCAAATCCTATTAATAAGTGTACATATATTTAATTCAATCAGAAGGCTTCTTTTCATGCATGTAGCAGAAATCCAGATAGATGAAATGCACAGGAGGGGGAAAAATGGAGGCTAAACTTACTCTCTAAGTGTACATATTAAGGGTGTTTAAAATTAATCAAAATTACCAATGACCTTGTAACCTTATGGTAGGAAAGCTCCATTATAAATGGGAGGTTATAGGTTAATCTCACTTACTAAGGAGGACTTTATGTCACTTTTTAGTTAATTGACTCTCCATCTGCTAGTTCCTAACATTTAGATTAACTTGTAAGCCTATATAATAGGATGAAATAATCATACCGGCCACAAGGTACAAACTATGCTCACATGATAGGATTTGAGTTCATTGGCTCTTTTCCCACGTCTTTTTCTTATTTATTTGTTTGTTGCTCATTGTTAATTAAAACTTTGTACTACTTATCTTCTTCTTCTTTTTTAATATGATTTGCCCTTTTTTCAAAAAACAAAGAAAAGCCTAGAAGTGTAACTATGGAGGAACTTGAGGAATTGTGTGCCAAAGCTGGAAACTTTGGCTTGGAAGGCACCCTTACAAGTTAATTACAAGGCAAGGCTACAAAACCAAAAGAAAAAAAAATTGGGACAAATTTGAATTTTTGAAACACAAAGGTTACTTAAGCTTGTTCAATAGAAATCCCACTCTTGAGATACTTTATTTCACTTTTAGCTATTTGTCCTTGCATTTTATCTTATCAGCAAAATTAGTTTATCAATAAGTTTTTTGTTGCAGGGCAATGTGAAATAGAAAATTAGGTACATATAGGTGCAGAGAACAACATTTAATACCCCAAAAGTTTTTGGAGTTAGGTAAAGGGTGTTTTTCAACTTTTTTTTGTTTGTTTTTGCTCTGCCCATAAATTGGCACAAACTGTCTTAGCAGTTCTGCTAAACTCCACATATTAAATGTAAGAGGGCATAGAAAGAAACTCAAGATATATTGTTGTTTTGGGTTATTCTTTCTTAGTGAAATTAATTACCACTTACCAGTGGAATAGGCTCAATTTTTGATAAATAAAATTTGATAAAAAAAGAAGAAGAAGATCATATTAGAAGAGTTACATCATTTTTAGCATGACAGTGTTCTAATCCGACCCAATGGAATGGAATGGAATATTATGATGATCATAGTCAACAACTTGCCAGATCTTTTTGAAGTTGTTAAGAATGAGTAAGCTTCAACTGGCACTTTCTGTTACTCCTGCACAACCTAAATCTACCAGTTGGTGTCAATTTTATTCTTAATTTCATGTCTGATTATTTTGGATAAAACTGGAAACGGTACAAGAGTTCATGGAAGCATATTCAAGTTTGTTTGCATGTCATCGTCGTCCCCATCATCATCATCTAATAATGATCATTAAGTAAAGTTTGGATTATTGCATATGCCGAATCATTAAAACTATGTCATGTGAGATGGAGGTATCAACCAACTTCTACATTTAGAACATGCCTTTTTGCAAAGAAGGCATATATATATATATATATATAATCTCATTGAAGACATGATCATATTTTGCAATATCTCTCTGATTATTGAGGGGCGATTTTATGTAGTTGTTTTACTTTAATTTATTTCTTTCGGTTGCAATTTTGAAGTTATAATCTTGCCACGTTATATATATATATATAAAAGCCAGTGACATGAGATTTTCCTTTTAGCATAATATGCATTGTCTTTTTAACATTATAATCAAATAACTACGTTAATTAGTAAACCTGAGGACACCACATAAGCATCAAGCATGACACCTTAAAAGAACACACAATACATAATAAATGTTGTTTTATTGTACCAACAAAAATAGTGAGAAGTTTACTCTTAATTTTACACGAGTTACTCTTTTCTTTGTGTTTATCTTCATTTTAATTTTGATCCATTAAATTTAAAATTAGTGATCTTGACCTCTTAAATTTTGTTTTATTTAAACCATTAATCTCTACTGTCTAATAAAAATTTGAATCATTATATTAATCATTTCATAAAGCTGTTACTTCAGATTTTATTGAAAACCTAACTAATTAACTTTTTTTGATAAAAAAATGTTGTTTTATTGTGGTAACGCTCACCAAATACTGCGCTTCTCCTGGGCCTTTGGATTGATCGAATGGAAGCATCAAGCAGATCTTTCATCGGTCCGATTCATGAAACTAAAATCCGACCGTTCATCTCTCCGCCATCAATTCGGCTATTTATCTCTCTCCATTATCCTCCTCCTGTTTCCAAAATCCCAGACATATGTTACTGTGCCACCTGAATCCATGGCTGGCCCAATACATCAGCGAAGATTTCATTATTTAGAAGCTAGGGCTTCTTGTTTCCCAAATATTCTTCTCTGATCCTCTGACCCTCACCTTTTTTTGCAATAAAGTTCCGAACTTTCCTGCGATTTTTGAACTCCGATATCCATTTTCTCAGCCCATGAACGACCAGTCTCAGATCTTGCAACACCGCCAAAGCTACGCCGTTTGGCCTCCTCTTCGGCCGCCGTTCCCGCCGGACAACCCTCCGGTGTTCTCTCAACGGCCTTTAACATTCAACGTCCCGACGGAGACTACCAATCCTCCGGGTCGGGCGAATTGGAGGTCCAGACCCGATAATATGAAGGAATTTCGACGAGCCGACCCGGTCGGGGCTCCGATGGGTCAGGTATGCAGACCCGCGAACCATAGTGATTCGCAGTTTCAGAATCGATTGAAAGGTAGAAGATTTTACCCCAAGAGGAGGTTCAATTCTCGATTCGCTCCGTTCGCTCCGAGGAACACGACTTCGTTCCTGATTCGCGCCAAGAAATTCGGCGGTATTGCGTCGTTGGTCTCGCCGTGCCCCGTCACGCCGGCGACCCTCCCGACGCCGGTGTTCTCACCAGCGAGGGAGGATTTGGTGGACATGGCGAAGGAAGAATGGGGTGTCGATGGGTATGGCTCGATGAAGGGTCTGATCCGACTTCGTTCCGGGTCACATAAAGGCGATGTAGAGGATGCCGCTTCCGATGATAACAACAGCGGTGGCGCGTCAAGTGACAGCGACGTGGAAGAGGAGCGCGTGGAGGTTGAGAGGAAATTAGACCATGACGTAAAAAGATTCGAAATGATATACCCAACCTCCACCGTAGGCGACGATCAGACCAGTGTACTGGAGAACAGAGTCGACGAACAGGACACCCACATTTCCCAGCTGGAAGAAGAGAACCTGACGCTCAAAGAGAAACTATTTCTAATGGAGAAGGAGCTGAGCGAACTGAGGAGGAGGGTGGAGTGCTTGGAGACCGACGGTGGGGTGGCGCCGGAGAATGCTGCAGAGACCATCAATGACGTGGCCGGCCACGAAGGTTCAGAGAAGAGCGTAGGAAACGGTATTGTTGAGGAAGATGGTGTTGGAGACTGAATTATCGTCTTCTACGAACCCGTTTGAATGCTAACAGTAGGATCTTTCTGGGAAAACGAAGCTGTGCCTGTGATGATCCCTGTAAATGTCTGTATATATTTGTAGGATTGTAGATGCAGTGACAGTTCAGTATGGCATTATATATATGTTAGTTTGCGTTGTTGCTTGTTGTGATGGGATGACTTAGAAAGAGGAGCTGCGAATCAGAGGATTTGCAGGCGACTCCAAGATGATCTTCTTATGCATTACTGGTAATCAGAAGATGGTTAAACGTTTTGAATATTGTTTTGCAGTCGGTTGACACAACCTTGTGGACTCCTCTTCTTTACAAGGAAGCTGGTAAGAATATTGTTTTATTAGTTGTTAACTTGAAAGACAATTAGTTACCAATCCGGTATGATGTATGAAATGTATCTGCCTCAGATGTTAGAGGAAAGCATTAGCTCTGTTCCTCCTATTATTGGCCATCACTTCTGCAGATTGGAGTAATCAGCTACCCTTGCATTGTAATAGAATCTAAAAAACATGCCGATTAATTCATAGAAAATTAGTTTTATTTTAAATTCTATATTTTTTAAAATAGGGAAAATTGGAGAAAAATCTTTCATTGGGAATTAATTGGTGAATGAGACCTGCTTAATAGTATATATGAAAGTTCAATTGCAATATGGAAGCTCAGTTTCATATATATGAATGATCCTATTTTATAATTAATTTCTTAATATGAGACTTTTTCTCAACTTTTTTTTAAAAATAAATAAAAGATTGCCTAAACAAAAAATTAAATTGAATATTCTGACCCCATAACTCATGAGGGTCAAAATATGCTTTCAGATTTAAAGAGTATTTATAAAAATACTTACAAATTTTGATGAATAAGGCGATTACATTGGTAGCAAGATTTCAATTGGATCAAATTTTGTTGGCTATCCTAATTAAGATAAGTGGCCTATGCTTATCTTCTTGGGGAGCATGGAATGTGCTCAGAATATAATAGATTTATCTAATTATACATGTCTGGATGATTATTAACAATACCATGATTGATCTAATTATTAATTCATATATTAAAAGATTAATTCCACTTAAATCAATCATTTATCGTGGTTTGTAATGAAACACAATACACGCGCTGAAATTACAAAGCAAGTCTTCGAATATTTAGAATTGCAACCTTCAATTGAATTGAATCTTTTGACCCTAAAAAAAAAAAGGATTAAAATAAAATGGCCCTACTTCTAAAGCATTTCTTTAACAATTTTTTTATGCGAGTAGCACGTAATTAGAAAAACAAAAATTAGAATCAGTACTACAACAATCAACCTTTGATCCACTTGGCTCTTTAATAGAAATTTCTAACATTATTAATCCTTATTTAATAGTTTTTAAATTCTAAGGGCATAAAGTTAAAGAATGAAATAAAAATAAACGACGAAGGAAAATACGTTAGAACCAAAATCTTGTTTCTAATCTGGCGGAAAAGGAAAAAAATATGGTTTTAATATTAAACAACTGGTTTTCGTTTATCTTTCTTTTGTTTATCGTTTTTAGAATCTGTTAGCATACTTTTGGCCAAAAAAAAAAAAGAATCTGTTAGCATACTTTAGTTAAACGAGCAAATTTTCATTCGTTGATTTCCATTTCCATGCTTGATAATTGATATCCAACCCGTGTTATGGACTGGGAAAGCCGAAAAATCCCCAATTTCCTCCATAAATTCTTCCCCATCATCGCTTCGGATTCATAGAACTTGAACCCAATTGTTTATTTCCTTCCTCGTCTCTTCAGCCAATTGGTATCTCTCAACTTGAGAGGTAGGAGA
>QFDD01006463.1:0-13139 GCA_006871305.1 Vachellia collinsii | reverse complement strand
TGAAATGAAAGAGCAAATGTGGAAGTAGAAAGAAAAGGAGGGCTACAAATGTCATTTTCCAAAATGTAGAAAAAGTAAGGGAAAACGATCATTTTGGAAAAATAATGGCATTTTGGTAAATTTGAAAAAGTCAAAGGATATTTTGGTCAAAGTTTAACCAAAATATTAGAAAATTTTGCAGAGCCCCAAGAGGTAGAGAAAAATTCACTGATCAGTAATTGAGGCCTGGTTTAAGTTAAAATGACAAAAATAACCTTTACGGGGATTTCAAAGGTTATTTAATATTTGGCTATTTAATAAATAATTAGCCAAATATAATTTTTTAAAGAATTCAAAGTCCTCAAATATATGATTTCAGAAGGTGGAAAAATAGCTTGCAAATTCTAGTAATTTATAAAATTGTTTCCAAGAGAAAGACAGTAACAGTTTCCTGAATCAGAAAGAAAAAGGCTCGGAAAAACCCGAATTAGGGTTTTTTTTCAAAAATTAATTAAAGTCATTCTGGAAAGAAAAATGAGGAGAGAAAAATCATGAGAGTATCAGATGAATTTTGGGAATTTTTTAATGACCCTAAATTAGTCAAGTGATCAGGGAATTCCCAAAAAGTATTTCAGGTGCCGTAAAGTAACTTTATGGAAACTCAAAGTCTTGTAGAGTAAGAAGAGTGATCCATATCTTGCCACTTGTGCTCATCTTATGTAAAGATAAAAAGCAAATGAAGATATTATGACAATGTGGTATAATTTATCAGAATAAAGTTGCTTTATCAATGTAAAGTTGCTCTGTTAGTAGAATTGGGCCCCACAAGTTTTATAACATGTTCTTATCTTCATTTAAGATGTTTCAAGGCCACCTCTACCTCCATATTTTCGTGCAAGACACCAAGATAGATAGGAAAACCATGGAGAGAAAAGACGAATCAAGAAGAACAAGTTTCAAGACAAATCTCAAGGTAAATCCAAGTTCCAAGCTTGAAATCTTCTATATTCTTGATCCTTTAGCTCTTCTCTCCAATTCTATCAGTTTATTTTCCTCCAAAAGTGGTTGTATGGGCTGTTATGAAGATGATAAAGTTTAGGTTTTCAGAAAGAGTGGGATTTAGATGAAATAGATGCTAAGAATCAACTCTTTGCATGATTTGGAGTTGATTGGTCATTCTTTTGTGCTTGTTTGAGTTGTGTATGAAATTTTGGCACAAAGTTACTGTTCATGAGGGCTGCACGAAATTGGTCTGCATGGAAAGGAAGATTTTGTTGCCAAATAATCATGGGAAAATTGTCTAGGAACATGATTTTGCATGCATATGAAGGTAGAAGTTGAAAAATCACATGTTTGCAAATTTTATGTCACATTTCGGTCTGCAGGGATTTTGTGTGAAGGAGTGTGATTTTGTCAATTTTGATGCTTCCAACGGATTTATAAGGCAAAATTGTGTAGGGTAAAAGTGAGGAAATAATTTTGGAAGCATTGGAAACAATTTTGGCAAAGTTAGAAGGTTGGATACCCTAAGTTGTCAAGATTAAGTCTTAGGGATTTTTAAGTGTTATAATGCTTTGGAAATGGCTTGTGATTAATGCCAAAAGCATTATGAATTGTGTAGGAGTGTGAATTGCAAGGAAAAGTTGGGAAAGTGCAAGTGGGAAGCTACTAAGTCAATTGGAAAATCAAGTTACCAAGGTAGCAAATTCTCTAACTTTTATATTTACATTGCTATTGATTGTTGTGTATATTGTTTGGCCATGATTGATGTGGGTTGTAGCCTTATAACATGTAAACCCTTACTTGTGTAATGAATTTTAATGTGACAAAGTAAGGTTTTGTTAATTTTTTTTTTGGTGATATGTTTCGTTAATGTCTTCATGGCATGTTAATGTTACATATTTGCAATCATGCATGTTGATGTGTTGGTTAGAATTATTTGTTATTAGAATTTCTTTGAAATATCATTCTTTCCAATGTCTCACCCTAGGCCAAAGTTCAAAGGGCAAAGGCAAGGAAGTTCAAGACTAGGTGGGTGACTTTCAAATATTGTAGAAAACTTGTACATGTTGAAGCATGCCCTTGTATCTTGCTTTTGTTAACTTTTGGATGAATGTATGTTAAACTCCTACAATATCAAGTATGTGATATGTGCTGTATATATATATTCCAAGTATGCTACATAATTATGTTATCATGTTCTATGCATGAAAAGAGAGGAACAAAGAATGCTAGAATTAATGAAAATGGTCCAACTCCCTTGTTAAAGGCCTGAATTGAGGTAACGAGGAAACAGGGCAAAGCAAGTTCAAATGACTTGAAATTTTCCATAAAATACTACACACCCCAAGCTTTAAGATGAATCAAAGTTTAATAAATTTGGATGTGTATGCAGAAAGTTATGATCTCCCAAAGTTAAGAGAAAAATCTGGAAAATTAAAAAATGACCAAATGAACAATCAATGTTCACGTAATAAATTGAACACATAATTGGCTAAATGAGTATATTTTTTCCCTGTAGGTAATTGAATAAGATTTATTTAGATATTTGAACCACTTGATTTTAGAGTTTCAAGAATTAGTTATGAATTTTCAAAGTTGGCCAAAATTTTGAAGTTACCAAGTGAATAGTAACTCGGGTGAGAAATTTTAAAATTCATTTGGATGACTAATTCTAGTTTATATAATAGTCTCAAGTGGTTTAGTTAAGGTCTCTAATGTAGGATAAAGCTAGAAAAGGAAGGTATGACAATAAACATACGAGACTTCATATATCAAAAGTGCACTACATGGACCAATCCAACTACACATAAAGAGAATCCAAATTGATTACAACCATAATCAAACATCCAAATTACAAATCACAATCTTTAACTCAGAAATTAATGAATGTGTAACGGAAATGTGGATTAAAACTACTACTCCCCTTTGAAGCTCTATGAACTCAAGCCATCATCCAACTTCAAGAGGAAGAGAAGTGCCTAGTCACACATGGGAGCTTAAATCATCTCAACTAAGAATGATTCTAAGCTTCCCATGGTGGCTTAATGGAAAGATGGATGAATATATGGTTAGATGAGAGTGGAGATGGGAGGAGAGTGGGTCTAAGTGTAGATAGAGGCTAGGTATGGATCTCCCCTCAATAAATGGACGAAAATTACCCTAAATATGGTTTCATTTCAGTATTGGGGCTTTTTGGGTTGGTTTGCATGAGTGCATAGGTAATTTTTCCAAATGGTGTTTGAATCTGAGTTACTAATATGAGAGTTTATAGCGGCAAAGTATGCATTTTTCTCTGGCAAACTGCTCCTTAGAGCTTCAATCTCTGATTCTTCTGACTTCGTCACAACAATGGCAATAGTTGGCCACAACGAAGTGTGGCCGAGAGTCTGAATTGCCTTACTTTGGTTTTCACCACAGTGAACTTCTCCAGCTTCTATCTTCCAACTTTGAGTGTGTTGTTCTTCACTTCTAACTCTAAGCTAGAGTTCCCTGAAATAAATAGCAATAATTTAAAGTATCGATTTCCTTAGAATTAATTTAAAAAAATGCAATTAATAACTAATTATACAGTTTTACCCTGAACTATGCTAATTAAAAACAAAGATTCTCATTTCAATTAAGCACAATTATGATCATAATGAGCTAAAAATTATGATGAAAACCTTGAAAATATCATTGAAACTTATAAACAATTAAAGCTCAATCAGTAGTTCAACACAGCTCCCACCATCAATTATCATGTTGCACCTCCTTTCTTGTATATGACACCTAGTATGAAATATATGCTCCCTTTGCTCATTTTCTTTGTCTTCATGAGGTTGCACATGTAAGGAAGAGATGTTAACTAGAGCTTCACTAGTTGTTACTCCTTCAACATCATATGCATCAGTCAATGGGGCATGTCTTCATATTCATCCTCACTGTTTGTACACTCACTTTCATACTCTCCATTATCTTTAAGAATCATAATTCTCTTGTTGGGATATTGTGCAGCAATATGTCCCTTTCCATGACATCTATAACATTCAAGAGAAGATGTTTTAGTAAAAGATAAAAATCATGTGTTAGGTGCCTTACCACCACCAAATCTAAACTTGGATTCCTCCTTGGCCTTATGTGGATATGGTGATTCACCCTTGGCCTTAAAATCCTTCCACTTGGAGGTGGATTTAGAGTCCCTATAGTTAGAAGATGATGACTTAGATTATTTGTCCTTCATTCTTTTCTCAACTTTGATGGCTTTGTAGACAAGCTCTTCCTTATCTACAAAGGTGCAATCATGAATATTCTCTATAGACATGTCAAGCACATAGAAATCAGCTTGAAAAACTAGATCCTTGACTTTGACTAATATGTCCTCTATGATCCCCTCGGGATATCTAATGCTCTTGTCCGCTAACTGGGGTGCTACGATAGTGGACTTAAGGGTCTTGACTCCTAGTTAGGTATAGATGGACATAGGCATCACATTTATCGCTGCTCCTAGATCTAGTAGAGCACCCTGAATGTTAACATTACCTATAGTACATGGTATAGTGAAAGACCTAGGATCCTGACATTTTATAGGGATTTGGGGTTTGAACAGGGCGGACACATTTGAACTAACTTGCACTCTCTCATTTGATCTAAATTTTCTCTTGTTAGTGCATAGGTCTTTGAGGTATCTAGGGTAGGTAGGAATTCTTTTAACCAAGTCAAGCAACGGGGTATTAACCTCAACTCTACTAAAGAGATCATAAACATCCTTTTCATTTTTGGTTTCAGCTAGTTTCTTACTCATCAAATAGGAATTAGGAAAAGGAAGTTCATGAATATTTACCTCCTTACCTTTGTCTAAATTCGCTCCCCGCTTACTTTTCTTTGACTGCTCCATTGATGACGCAATTCCTTGTTCATCTGGTCCTTCATTCATCATGGGTGAGTTCTCTTTCCTTGTCAACAACGCTTTCTCCGTCATCTTCAACTTCGTTAGCAAACCGCACTTGTCTCCCACTTTGAAGGTTAATGGCATTAAGCCCCTTGGGATTGAAAACTGTGTTTGAAGGGATAGAGCTGATACTCTGTGCTTGCTACTCACTCATATTGTTGGAGATCATGGTGACATATGAATTTAAATTTTTAGCCTTAGTCTCCCATTGCTCCATCCGCTTCTCTAACGAAGCAAATCTAGCATCATTCTCTGTGGAGTCTTGCTGAATGAGGGAAGCAATTCAATTGAACTGATTTGCATTCGCAGTTTGTTCCTCTTTCATCAATACCATCATATTATGCAAGAGCTGGTTCATACCCTCCTTTGGTGGATTAGTCAAGGCTTGCTATAGGTTTTAGAATTGAGAATTTGATGACCCAGCTCCTCCGCCCCTCTGAAACCTATTCGAGGTTCTACTCTCTTCGTTCCTCCATCCAAATTTCGAATTGTCTTTCCACCCTTCATTGTAGGTGTTGGAGTAGGGGTCCCACTTTTGATTTAGATGCCCTTGGTAAACTGCAGACACTTCCTTATATCGGCTTGGACATACGCTGGAGTTGTGCATCACCGAACCACAATGGTCACAACTAGGCACAGTAAGGTCCATAGATTGTTGTGGCCTATTCATATTTAAACTTTTCAACTCTGAAATCAAGACAATTGAGAGGTGACCTTACTCTCTAGAGAGTCTACCTTGGACTCAAAAGTGTCCATTCTCCTATTATGTACCGCTGAGGCCCCTAACTCATGCACTCCTCGAACTTCTCATACACTATACTACTGATGGTTCAATGCCATTTTCTTTATCAACTCTCATGCCTCCTCAGCAGTGAGGTAAATTAACGAGCCTCCTGAAGCAGCATCCAACATGGCTTTATCTTAACTCTTGAGCTCATCATAGAAATACTGCACCAATTGTTCATCCATGATTTGATGGTGAGGGCATCTCAAAAGAAGATCTTGGAAGCAGTTCTAGTAATCGTATAGAGACTCATCATATTCTTATCTAGCTGAATATATTTCTTTTCTCATTGATGAAGTCCTAAAGGCTAGAAAGTACTTTTCCAAGAAAGCTTTTCTCAAATTTCCCCAACTCTGATATGCATTCCCCAGATGCTTTGGAAGGCTCATATACCACTCCCTAGCTTTACCCTCTAAGGATAGATGAAAGACCTTCCACAAAACTTAATCAAGAGAGGCTCCCACCGACTTCATACTTTGGTAGATCATGGATAGTGACTACAAGTAGATGTTATAGGGAGTGAACTTGGTTTTGTAGGGCATACAAGGGTGAATCAACAAGAGAAGAGGAAACAAAATTGACTTGAAGCACACGATTCAAGTAAAAAGGATGAAATGAGGTGGATGCAAGTGTATGGGTAAGTGTGAATGTATGTATGCATAGAAAGAAAACAAATAAGACCCAAAACTGTAAAATTGTCAAAAGCAAGGATGGTTACAGCAAACATGTACAAAAGGAATGAAGGGTTTCCAAAATGAGGTTGGTTGCAGCGAAGTATACAAAGGGCCTTGACGAAATTAGAAGTTGGCGGTGGTGAAGTACCCCAAGAGGATTTCCTCCCTCGTAAAACTATTTGGCCACGGCAAAGTGTGAAGATGGTTGCAGTAAACTACCACAAACAGCTTGTGACAGTATATCGAGATGTAGAATGCACACAGTATGGAAAATTTAAGAAAATAAGTATCTTTGTTTGGATTTTCAAAAACTTTTATGCTATGCAAAATGCAAACCTATTCTATGAACAAAAAAAACCTATCTACCAAAAATGCATCCCAATAAAGGCTCTCAACCCTCAATTTTGACAGCAAGGCAAATGACACAAGTTAACCTAAAGAACCAATTGCTTGGCTCCCTGGCAATGACGCCAGTTAAATCGCACTTCATCTTTTTGAAATCGTTTCCCTTGGAGGTCGAATCAAAAATACCTTTCGAAGGATTGCACTATAAGGTGCAACCCTGGGTCGTTCTCTAAATCGAAGCCTTTACGCTAATGTCCTAGACTAGTTATGCATCATGAAATGCAAAGTTGAATTAAACAAGGGGGTTTTTAGTGCTTTCAATCATGGTAAATATTAAGAGAAAACATACAAATGTACTTTTTTTGGAATTTTTGGAAATAGTGACGCAATAAAATAATCAAAATTCAAATGATGGACAATTCCTCTTGAAAATTGGACTTAGGCTATCATAGTTCTACATTTATTAGGTGGAGCAATGTTTCACTAAGTTTCTTTGATAAAAACCTCAACAACTCATTGAGTCTAGGATTTCACTCAATGAACTCCATTGAGTAAAATCCCATTTAAGAGCTCTTAGTGTGTGCAATAGAAAAAAAAATATGAATGTAACTGAATCAATGGAATCAAACTTCAACCCAGAAGACCACGCTCAACTTATGCAAGAACTAATGAGAATAGGGATGATTTCAAAGAAAATATATGAAACTACATATATTGAAGCACAAGAGTTCTACATTCATCAATTCCTTTGCACAAAATAATGGTTCCAACTGAATACAACTATAATAAAGAATTCCAGCTACAAATCACAAGTCCTAAACCTAGACATTCATAGTCTATAGCCAGAATGGAACTTTAAATACTCCCCCCCTCCTTGGTTAAGTAAACTCAAGCCCTTTCCCATCTCGAAGAGGTAAAGATATACCTAGCCACACATGGAAGGATGAAGCATCTCAACTTGATATACTCCTGAGCTCCCCATTGTGGATGACAACAAAAATGTGTGTTAGGGTTTTGGTGACAGTGGAAAATGAGAAGAAGGAGAATGAGAGTGAATATGGAGGCTAGGTATCCAGATGTCTATGGAATGCAACAAAAATTGCCCTAAATAGGGTTATCTTCCGATTTGGTATGGTTCTGAATCCATTTGTACAAGTGGGTAAGTTAATTTTCCAAATGGTGATCGGGTCAGGTTGTTGATACAAAAGTTTCACTGCGGCCAAGTATTCACTTCACCACAATGAATTGGTCCAAAGACGTCCAAGCAGCTGATCTTCATACCTTGCCATGACGACAAAATTAGTTGGTCACAGCGAACTATGACCTAGAGGTACGCAGCAGAGTGTGCTTCTTCACCGCAGAAAAATAAGCACTTCACCGTAAAGAACTATTTCAGTGCTGTTTTTCTTCCTACTCTCATGTGCTGTTCTTCACTCCCGGCTCAGCTAGAGTACCCTGAAATGAATAGCAATAGTTTAAGGTATCAATTGCCCAGAAATTTTCTTTGAATGAAGTTAGTAATTAATCATGGTAATTATACCCTAATCTAGGCTAATTAAAAACAGAGACTCTAACTTCCAATTAAGAATAATCATAATAAAAAATGAGCCAAGAAGTATGATAAATACCCTGAAAATAGCATGGAAATTTAATAACAAATGGATCTCAATCAAGGAAGTTAGAAATCTATCACTAATAGTAATCACACAGTATTCATATTGGTTTGGTCCCAATCTCCTTGACCTACGCCAGTCCTCAGAGGCTTCTGAGTGTTCCACCATTTCTCCAAGATAATAAAGGGTTCTTGGCACCTCAATACAACCTTACTAATAGTCACTCAAGCAACTCCCTCTTACAACTTGTATCAAATTCCCTTCTTAAGGTCCCTCTACCTTGTGCAACTCACAATTGATTTAGCAAAAATAAACTTTCTTGAAGAGCAAGTACAATGATCACTAGAGGACAATGAATGAGCTTATTTACAACTAGCTTAACCCAATGGGAATTCAATGCTCGTAACTGATAATATCTCTTTTTCTTTCACTTGGTTGTTGTTGTAACACCTCCTTTTGAGTACTTCTTATGAGCTAAGGAGACAAATACTAGATCACTTGAATGCCTTCCAAAATCTAGAATTATTAAACTAAGTGAAATTTTAAAACTTTTCTCGAATTACTGTTTCATGAATATGGACAGTTCATTTGGTGAATATGCAATATAGAACATTTTGTGAATATGCATTGTTCATTTGGTCATTTTCCAATTATTCATATTTTATATCTAACTTTGGAAACATATAACTTTCATTGTACACATCCATATTGAGCAAATTATGACTTGTTTTAAACCATGGAATGTGTACTATTATTCCAAAAAATTTCATTAAATTCGGATACCATTTGTCCTATTTTGACCATACCTCAACTTTAGGGTTTCATAGGCATGCTTAACCCTTTTCCAATGAATACTATGCAATTCTTATTATTTTCATGCATGCCACTTGTTCTCATGCTTGCTATGGCATATTTGACATAGTGCGTATACCACATACATCATGGTTGAGGTTTATCGTACATAGTTCAATATTATAACTTAATCACATTGGCACATAAACTTTCTTCCATGCACATTTTTTTATACAAATTTCCATGCACATTTTCAACGTAAGTGTATTAGCTTGATGTCATTGTCCCACATTTAGGCCTCTCCTTCCTTGCCTTTGCTTGAGTTTTGGCCTATCATGTTGTATTTTTTAAAAGAACGGGATTTCATGGAAATCTCAATAGCAAATGTTACCAACTAACACATTAACATGCATAATTATTACTAAACATAACTAGCCATGAATGTGAACATACCTTACTAACATGCTACTTGTTGGGATTGGAGGGCCCAATTTAAGATTAAAATTTTTCCAATCCCTTCCTTGGATCTATTGAAGGCTTTTAAATCATGTAGTCAAGCAGCATACATTTCTTAGAACCAATTTATGTAATTTGAATAAGGAGTCAAACGAGGATAAGATTTATCTCCATAAATTAAAACAATATATAGTATCAATAGAAATCAAGATTTAATCTATCTCTATAAATTAAATCCAAGATCTTATCCTTTAAATCAAGATTTAATTAATCTCTATAAATGAAATTCAAGATTTATGCTATCTTTTAAAACGAATCCAAGATTTAATCTATCATTATAAATTAAATCCAAGATCTATCTTTTAAAAGAAATCCAAAATATTATCTCTTTATCATATATATAATATGTATATATCAATATATGTAATATATATACATATATATACACAAAAAGATATATATTATATATAAACGAATTTATATATACATATATATATCCTCCAAAGAATATTCATTGGATCTTGATTCAATGAATTTGGATATTTCTACTCATGTTAGGCTATTTTGTATGTGACCTTGTAGGCCTATATAAAGTTGGTAGTGGGCCAGTGACTATACTAGCCCACAAGTCGTAAGCGGCCTCTAGTAAGATAATACGACTACCCAATTCACATGAGGATTTGTAAACTGATACAACATATCATACAACTACATCATGTCCTTATTGTCATATGATATTTCGATCAAGGATGAGGTATGGAGATTGTCATCCTCCTATTCCTAACCGTTGCTTTCTCAATCCTTGAGCAATCTGACTAAAGAGATGGAACTACCTTTCCATCACACTATAGCCACACATTTCTCAGACCCACTCATCGAGGGGCCCATCAATATCTCTCTACTAATATGAGAGACAAATCCTATCTTCACCATTCACATTCCTCTACATGGAATCCACTAAGCCCGAACATAGCATTTATCATCACTTGGTTAAAAGTGACTTTTGACTAGGTCAAAGCTGAGGGACTCTCTTGTAGGAATACCTGATGATCTCAAGTCAAAGGGCATAGTGACGTAGTCGTTTGTGAGACAAGCTTATAACACAAATCCATGGAGTTATTTCACAGTAGGTCAGTCCAGCACCTTATACTCTTACAAGTGCCTATAACTATAACTAGTATCTCCATACATTTCAAAGTCATGATGGCCTTATTTCATCTTTGCTCCTACTTAGATGACTGGCCATGGACATTTAGAATAATCACTATGATTTATCCAAGGATATTTTATCACAGCAAACATGCAAATGTTATGATAATGAAAAATGAACGATTCATTAATTAAAATACTCAAAGTACGATAATTGCCCTGGGGCACAATTTCCAATACTACTAACCCATACTTGCTCATGACCAAGCTACAATCTAAAGTAAGGATTTACATGTTCAATCAAAACTAACTTAGCTTAATCATCATGGCAAATAATCACAAATAACTATCAATAACATACTAAAGTAAAGGTTGCAAACTTTACTCTCTATTGCTTGCACTTAGGCTTGTACTTAGCTTCTCTTGCATTTTGGACTTGGTAGGATCTTTGCAAATCTCAATGCCTACACATCATTATGATGCATTACACATTACTAACCATTCATTTACAAGCATTATAACACCACAAACTTAACTTTTTTTCCTCTAGAACAAGGGTTCTCTAAATCTAACTTTTCCACTTTCACTTGTAATGCTTCCAAACTTATTTTCTCACTTGTACTATACACAAATTTTCAACTTAAACTCATTGGATACACTAAAAGCATCAAAATCCCATTTCCCCCTACTATTCATCACCTGGCTGAAATTCATGAAAGAGGGGAAGGCACAACGAAAGAAACTGGAGTCAAATAACAATGTTTCTAATTCCAGATAAATAGAGATAGAATGTAAGAAAGAGGGAGAAGGCATACAAGATGGAAGAAAATGAAAAACAAGCAAAGGAAGATGATAGGCAAGGAAAAAATCTAACCAATGAGAAGAAATAGAGCAAAAAAGAAAGTAATAGAAAAGGTGTAACTGTCACACCTCCCTTAGCTTACTTTATTACACATTAGAAACAATTTATTAACCACTTGAATACCTTTCATAACATAGAATTGGCCAACCAAGTAAAATTTTAAAACTTTTATCACTTTACTATTCACTTGGTAAATTTTTTAATTTTGGCCAACTTTGAAAGTTCGTAACTAATTCTAGAAAAATAGAAATCAAGTGATTCAAGTCTCTAATTGAAGCCTGTACAATTTCATAGATGGAAAAAAAATTCTCATTTATCCAATATCTTACTCAATTAATAAAGGAAAATCCGTAAAGGTATACTGTTCATATGGTCATTTTTTATTTTCCAGGTTTCTCCCTTAAATTTGAACAACCATGACTTTCTACACAAATATCCACATCCAGCAAACTTTGGCTTATTTTGAAGCTTGTAATGTTTATAATGTTTCTAAAAATTTCATATCATTTGGAATCCATTTTCCCTATTTCATCATGGCCTAAAGTTATGCATTTGATAAGGGTGTTGGACCCTTTTAACATGCCTGACCTCACCATCTCTATGCATATATCATCACTACTTAGTTATCAAGCATGCTTGGCATATTCACTTCATGCATATAGAGTATGCATCATAGTTAAGGCTTACATGCATAAACGCACATAACATTCTATCATGCACCATATACATTCATGCACATTAGTAGTATGCTAAGTATATGCTTGGAGTTCTTCCTCTTCTAGGTCTCTACGATCTTGTCAAGCTTGTGTGCTATCTGCTAAGTATACTAATTTAAACTCAATTTTTTCATACAATATTTTTCCCAAATAAAAGTGTCAAGCTTGTGCTCAAAGGAATACAAAGCAAGAAAAAACCAATGAAAGAAAGAAAGAAAAACCTAGAATACACTCCAAGGTGTTCGCAACAAAATTACCCACACAGTAGTATTTGTAATATCCGCATTTTCAATGAGTAATAAAAGGTGTAATGGATTGATAGAAACCATCAACAAAAGTGTACATGCATGTTAGTCAAGTAAGGGAAAAATGGTAATTATGCCAACAGTCAAGGCATTGGTGATTTTGACCCAAAATGTCAAAAAAGTTCCATGTGAAGAATAATTTCCTGATGTAATATTGAGGCCAGATTGAGATTAAAATAGCATAAATGACCTCAAAATTGATTTTTAGGAATTAATATTTGTCTAATTAAAGAAATTAGAGCCAAATATAATTAGAGAGAATTAGGGAAAAGTCCCCTCATTGGGGAATTAATTATAAAATGGAACATTCTACACATGTGCAACTGAGCTTCTGCAATATGCAACTGAACAAATCTCATTCTCTAATTAATTCCTCCCATATAATTAATTAAAATAGCAAGAAGCCTCAAATAATTATGGAAAAAATAGTTTAAGAAGTACGTGAATTTATAAAATTGGTTTCCAAGTCTAAGCTCTGAACAAATTACCTAAAAGAAATTTAATAGAGCAGTTAGGCTTGGAAAAAGAGAAAAT
>QFDD01006462.1:0-13809 GCA_006871305.1 Vachellia collinsii | reverse complement strand
CTATTGCCACGTCAGCTGAAAAGATAGTGGGGACCCACTTTTTACTCAATTACATCGTCGTTTAATTCTTTTTAATATTATCGTTATTTTATTGTCAAATCAGAAAAAAATAGATTCCAGAACGATGATCACCTTGTATATCTCAAAAGTTAAAACAACTTTTCGAGGCCATTTATATCTCAAACCAGCTTCAATCCAGCGCGCCGCAATTGGTACTGTAGATGGGTTCTTTTTGTAAAAGTGTGGAGGTGGGTTAAAACTAATTTATCTCCTTATAATGTGAAAGGATTTATATGCTTTTGACCGAAAAAGCCCTAACCAAAGTACCACAGCCATCAACCGCCTCTATAACAGCGCCGATCGGCCTCCATAGAAACAAAAGGCAAAAATGAATAGAAGCGTAAAGAGAAGTTTAGTGATTTTGGGAATTTAGTGAGCTCGTGAAGCGTAGCGGTACGGATGTGGTTGGGATCACGTTCAAATGTACATTTCAAGTATCAAAAGTGACTTTTAAACTTTTTAATTTACTTTCTAATATTGGCGATCAGGTAATTTGGCTTTCTACGGTAAAAATTGCTTTTGGCTTTTCCACAATGAAGAGAGAAGTTTCAACTATGGAGAGTGGATGGAGAAGAAATTAAATGATGGGTTCCATCTATAAGCTCTATCCATATACACACACTGATCGTCAACCCATATTAAATCTAGTTATATTTTTTTGGATTTGGGAAAATAACCCAACAAAATGATTTTTTATTTTTGCTTTTCCTTGTATGTGATGTAACTCTCTTCAATTAGCACTATTTTTATTTTTTTTACAAAAATTAATACAAATATAAATCACATTATATTATCCAACTTACATTTAAATCTAATTTTGTAAAAGCTAATAAAATGTTGGCAAAAAAAAAAAGGAGTAAAAGCCAATACTAATTCAAACACACACGTAAAGGGAGAGAGTCATAGTGAAGAGAAGTTGAAATCAGAATCGTGTTGGGAGAGTGAAACTAGGGAGAGGGAGGGAGGGAGGGAGGGAACAGAATCGCATATCCACGAGTTTGAACAGAGATGAGACACACACACAGATACAGAGAGAGAGAGAGAGACTAAAATCAAAATCTTGAATGAAGACCAAAGAGTATAAACATGGTTTTAGTGAGGGTCGTTGTCTTCATCTCTACACATCCACTAGGGGGTTCGCTGTTATCATTGACGGTTGAGGACTATATTGTTGTTGTATATGTTCAGATTAGTAATAAAAATTACTTTTTTAATATGATTTACAGTCTACAAGATAAATATGTAAGAGAGGTTTTTCCTCAACTTACTTAAATGTGCAAGGCTGTTGGTGGAGGGCCTCGCCATGAAGGAGGACTATCATCTTTGCTAGTGGAGGCAATGAGGAAGAGTAAAAGCACAAGGGAGGAATTAGACCCATGGAGAGTGATGGAACTCACTTCCATAATTTTTATAGGGCTAAGTTCTATGAGGGATTGAATTCCAATACATTGAACATTCTTAAAATTGAGTTTAGTTCCAATTCCACTTTCCACACACCAGTTACATAGTACCAACCGGAACATTAGGCCTTACAAAAAATATTGTTTTATTTTTATTATACTACATTCTACTAATCAAATAAACTCTTGGTTAAATTCTATTGCATTTTCTGTAACGTTCTTCAAAGTTTTAAGCAGTACTTTATTCGTATAAAAATTCATTTAAAATTAACTAAACAATTTAGACCATTGATAAATTTAAAATAAGTTAGTCGAAATAAATTTATATGGAACTTTTCTTTGGAAATTATTCATAAAATTATGTATTTTAAAATTACTTATCATGACCTTCAAAAGAATCACATAACAATTTTTCTCACTTAAAGTGTAAATAAGATTTTGATCTATTGGGTTGAGTCTCATAAAAGAGGCTAGTTCATTTCAATGTTATCAATTAAGGTTTGAAACTTAATTGGAAAATAATTGTGTCTCTGGCAGGATTACATTTCACATAAGAATACATTCAAACACGAATCAGTATAACATTATTATTCATTAAACCATTTACTAATGTAATTATTGATTGCTTTCAATATTTGATTTGCTTTTTTGAAATTCATATGATTTTTAAAAAAAACATTCTAAGACCTAGCAAATAAAACAAAATTCGTGTTACGTGTTAGAATAGGATTTGACCAAGAGGGGGTGAATTTGTCTAATAAAATTTTTTACCAAAACTTTAAAATTAAATCAGGGAGATGAGAAAAATGAACGCAGAGATTTGTACTGATTCGGTCTTCCTGACCTACGTCCAGTTCTCAGATTTCTCTGAACTTTTCAAATCTAGAGAAACTTTTTACAAACAGAAGGGAGAAAAATTCTCCCCCTTACTAGCTCAGTAAAAATATTCTGACACTCTCGCTTTGTGTTTCTACTCATTCAAGATTCTCTAATCTTGAATAATCCTCACAGAATCACAAGTTTGAATAAGGATATTCTCCTTTATGAGAATTGAATGCTAAACACTGAAAAATTTATGATGGAGGGAGTAAAGCAGAGGAGGAAGACAAATAAACAATAAATGTTGTATTACAGTAAGTGTGTTCTCTATATTCCTTGTCTTAAACGTTTTTTAATTTATAGTTGAGCATTAATTAATGTCCGTTATGAAGAACTTTGTTTCCATTACTCTCAGCTTCATTGTTCAACATTGCACATTTAAAGCTTTTGACACATGGTATGAACATGTTTTGAGTTTTTGTCCATTGAGCATATTCCGGTGAAGTAATCAGATGGCCCATTCTTTGTTGATAAGTAAAAAGAATGAGCATTTATGTACGTTGAATAGATTCAAATAAATGAAGCATAAAGAAGGAAAGATTTGAGAATCACAAAAAGATCTGACAATCTAAAACACTGTTAGTAAAAGGAGTATTTGAGTATGAATATACAATACTCGAGTATTGTTGTTAAAGTAACCCGGCCTTTTCTCATTGTAATGATAAAGTACTCGAGTTATGCTGATGACACACAAGTGCTCATAGTACTTCTAACATATACTCAAGTTTTCAATGAAGTATTAATATGAAATATATAAACACTTTTGTTGTTACTCGAGTGTTGAAGATAAAACTATAGAGTATTCACATTACTCGAATTCTTCCAATGATACTCAAGTGTTTTTGAGATAATTTGTTAATAATACTTTCAATTATTCTTGAGTATTAATAAAAGTGTTATCACTGCTCGAGTGTTAGATAAGAAAACTCGAGTTTCAATGGGTTCTTGTCAAGGCAAATCCTTGTTTGTCTTTTGATACTCGAGTTTTGTACTCTAATACTCGAGTTTTGAAAGTTAAAGTAAGCACTTCTTTTGATTCTCGAGTGTCCTTTAGAGTATATGGTTCAGAAAGAAAGTTTTAAACTCGATACTCGAGTATTATGATCAATACTCTTGCAAATAATCAAGTTTCTTATGAAAGTATTAAAGGTGAAATATGATTTTAACAGCTCGATACTCAAGTATTGTTCTACAATACTTGAGTATTGACAATACTTTCAGGGCTACTTGAGTGTTTGTTGAAAGTGTTCTGTTTTGAAAGCAATTTTG
The DNA here is from genome assembly GCA_006871305.1 of Vachellia collinsii. Taxonomy (NCBI): domain Eukaryota; kingdom Viridiplantae; phylum Streptophyta; class Magnoliopsida; order Fabales; family Fabaceae; genus Vachellia; species Vachellia collinsii. Next base: position 10,201 of record QFDD01006462.1, on the reverse strand, counting down.
TCCCTCGATACTCGGGTATTGTCAATCAATACTCGAGTGTCGTTAGTACTTTTACTAAAACTCGAGTCCCATCGAAAGTGTTGCATTTTTGAAATTTGGTTTGACCCTCGATACTCGAGTATTGAGACTCAATACTCGAGTATTGTCAATACTTTCACTAAAATTCGAGTTATATTGAAAGTGTTGAGTTTTTGAAACATATTTTGTTCAACGATACTCGAGTATAGTCAATACTTTCAGCAATACTCAAGTGTCACATAGAGTGTTTGTGAAAAACATTGAATTTTGAAAAGCTAAAACATAATTGCTACAAAAACATGTTTATCATCATCAAAACATTATCCCAACATTATGTGTACGCTTTTGATTTAGTTTTTCTTATAAGGATTATCTTAATAATCAATTTAACTACAGCATTGGGTTTGATTGTAACAGGTCAGTTATACTTATAACTAACAAAATTTTGTGAGTCAAATTTTATGTTGACTGTTATGGCATGCTCTAGAGTTTTTAATGTGACAAATAAATGGGCACAATTGAAAATTAATTTAATTTTTGATAATTTACTTGTTTTCAATCTCTGGGGTAGCAAAAGAAGGGGATACAAGAGAATCATTGTTTTTAGTAGGAAACTAAAATCACTCTATTAAAAACTAAACAGAATATTAAACCTTATGCCTATCTTTCTTCATCAATCGCCACATCTTAGTTAATAGCTGGTGGTTGATCAAAGATATGAAAATTCTCGATCATATTGTGTGAGTAGTTGGCTAAATAATCAGTAAAAACATTGTCCTCTCTAGATGTATGAATAAACTTTCCAATCCCTAAGGATAATAAGCCTAACTTCAATCAATATGATATCTCTAAAGTGGTGTTTGTTCTCACAACCCCTAGTAATATATTTATAGCCTTTTGACCATGACAATAAAAGACCATTTTGTTGGAAAAAATAGTAGTGTGTCAAATAAAGGAAGTCCTACATTGCTTTGGTGAGAGGAAGACCAAGAGTTTATAAGCTATTCTTTGGTTATAGTGAGTTAAAAGGGCTAAGAGGAAGATGAGTCTCACGCACACAACAACAGGCTATCAGGAGGCAAACGCAGTTGAAAATTGATGATTTCCGCCCCCCTCCCCCGCGCGTGCAATAAAATCCGATGACGGGCTTTTTGCAAAAATTACTTTTAGAAATCCTAAATAAATTTTCCTTATCATGAAAATTAATTTTAATTTTTGGCTTACACAGAAAAGCTTGTTTTTCAACAATCGAAAAGTTTGAACCCTACGTGCCTAGATTTTGACTATTGGCAACAGTGAGACGCGCAGGACAAAACGCTCCATGCCTTTACGCTTCTTGACCGGTAGCCTCTCCAGACATGTCTGTGCCTTTCGTATCTGATTAGTATCTATATATATGAGGGGTCTTGGTCGAATAGAGCGCACATGAAATTCCCTCTTATGGTCTCTCTCTCTCTCTCTCTCATCTTCTCCTGAGTTTATTGTTTCTGCCAGTTCTTGCTTCCTTGTCGTCCTGCAGAAGGATTCATTTTATCCTAGGGAGTTCCGCTTCCTGAAACCAAAGGGGTTGTGGAATATCTCTCAAGAACAGTGTCCTTAGCCGCAACTTGAATCAATGACAATGCTGCTTTTGTCCTTCCCGTTTGTGTTTCATCCAACACATTCCAAATCCCCAACACTTCTGCTATAGCCAAGGGAACTTATATGAGCTTGCAGCTGAATCCATTGTGAGTGACTATTGCTCAAAGCTTCATCATAGCCACTACTACCATTATTCTACACTAATCCATCTGCCTCCACCCTTATATTGCCTTATTGTTGTGTTATTTGGACCTGAACCATTTGCTTAAGTGTATAAAAATTACATTTTTTCCTAATTCGTTATCCCCAACAAGCCCTCAAGAAACTGTTTATGGCCTTGGGTTGGTCGTTTTGGATATAGGATTCATAGGGTTTCTCACAGTGTCACCCAAATCTTTGAGCAGACATAAGAAGTTATCCACTTGATCTTCTCAGTATAGTTATGTCCCGTTTCATGTTCGAGATTCCATCTTACCCATTCCAGTCTTTGAAGAGAGAAAAAGGAGCTCCACATCAATGGTGAAAACCACTAATTGACATCGGTGCCAGCGTTTGAGCAATCCCTAATTAAATATTAGTTCGTTGAATCCTCTCCCTGTTGGCACCCGGAGGAGCACATGGCTGTATCAACCAATCATCCTTACATCATAAGCTTCACAATATGTTCTTGATCATGGAAAAAGAGCTACATAAAAGATTTGATTGTCTCTCATCCGTGGGCCACCTAGATAAAGAGCCTCCACATACCATCTTTCAGTCAATGGGTATTTGCAAAAGGAAAATGGTATGCCAAATTCACAGTAAAGCAACCATCACTGCAAAAAAAATAAAATTACCGACAGAATTAATCATAGAAAAAACAACCACATCAATGGATGTTTTCCAATAATATATATCCCTTCCTCTGTACTTACAAGGTGGATGTATATTCATGATACGATTGACAATACATGTGGAGACAACCATGTTTGTAGCTTCTGCCTATTGCAGCCACCACCTTCATTGATATAATCAACCACCACTTCGCTCTTCATTTTTTTGATCAAAAGCCACTGCCCTCTTATTTAATTACACATTCTTATCAAAATTATCTTAAATCCTTTAAACCATTTTATTTTTAAGAGGAAATTGTATGCACTATTAATCGATTAGAAACAATTTAATTTATTTGACTTTTTGTGTTACTTGTAAACATGCATTGAATTTTATTCGTCATGCTTCAGACAAACTATAAAGATAAGTGACATATTTTTATTTATAAATAATGTTTTATATTGATAAATTGATTAGTAACATTCTTTTTATTATATCTTCACTTGCTTTATGAAATAATGCATCATCATAAATTAAATAAATTATTTTTTGCTAAAAAAATTAGTTATCCTAGATCTTATTTGCAAGTTGAGGATGCCATTCGGAGGAGACGGACCTAGTGGTGCCCCCTTCTCCTCTTTTAAATGTGAAATAATTATTAAATTATTAAATCTTGAAATGTTTCATGCAACAAAGATTTCTTTAGAAAATAATAATAATAATAATTGATAGTGGGCCTGTAACTGTCACTATGAATTGACAAATTTACCCTTGCATTTAATTTGAAATGACATACAATGCCACATAGCTTAAAAGATGTGAAATGGTGACGCGAAAAGTCTAATTATTTTGTAGCAGGAGAAACTGTGGAAGCACGAGATCCTTGACATAACTCTTCTGACCGTTATTGTGTGGTCATCCCTACATTCTCAGAGTGCACATTCTTAATCAAGCAAATCCTGACCTTCCAATTGAATATGCACTACTGCCAACGTGATCATCCGATACCATCGAATAGCTAAGTCATGCAAATTAAATAACTCAGATTCTGATAGAAGGATCATAATTTTTTAATAACATCAATGGTTAATAACAATAGTACTACTTCTAATACTTAATGTAAAAAGAATGAACATTTTTTTTTTTTTTGAGATTAAAGAAGTAAGTTGACTGAAATTATCATTTTTTTTAAATTAATCTGTATAACTTATTAATTGATATATAATCTAATGATGAACGTAAAAATTTTAGAATATATATTATAATTAAGTAATTTATTTAGTTTTTTTATTCTTTAAAAAAAGTCAATTAACTCTTATATTTAATATCATAGATAGTAAAACATTTTAAATTGGATATGCTTCCTGAAAATTTCTCCCAAATATTCTCTATAAATTAACATAGTCAAGTTCTCAATGAAAACCAACTCTTTCTTTGACAGATAGAAAGTTTAAGTGAGTTGGATCTCGAGTTGGGTCCTGAGGGCTTACCAAGGCCATGATAGAGATACTTACAAATCATCCACCAATAAAGTCATCATATCAACAGCGTGATTTTAACTTACAACCTTATAAGTTATGAATCAATTTCTTACCAATTTGACTAATATTTATTATTAAAGAAAACCAACTCTATCAGTATATAAGATGCATTTTATGATAACTGGTCCTATGCATTCAAGGGATTGATAAACAAACCACAATATCTATGAATTGTTAGTATATGTAAATAGGATTTATTTCAGTCGTATATATATGCAAAGCAATAAAAGGATTTGTTTTAGCTGTAAGATCTCAATTTACTTGCATTTTAGGTTGATAAATTTTTTAATTCTTTCGATTGATTACATATATTAATAAGAGTTTTTTTTAAAAAAAAAAACTAGTTTTCAATGCAAAGGACTACAAATGGTATTTTTAATTTAAATTAATATATATAAATTAATTATTTAACTCATACATTAAATTTCGAATGAAGTATAAACCTATTAGAGTCTTAAATCCATTGTAATTGAATTGATTTATTTTTAAAGCTAGATTACACATTATTTTTTTTTAATTGTAGTGATGTGCAAATAAATATGGAATAATTGACGGCAAAATATTTGTCTCCACAAATTAAAAGTATTTGATAAAAAATTAAAAATATGGGAAATTTTCGTTTTATTAAAAATAGTTTAAAAGATAATTTATTGACAAAATTTTAAATATTGCCCTGTTGTTAAGTGTTATTTATTAACAAAGTCTTTCTGAAATTTTTACCTCGTATATTATGAGTTCCATTCTTCCTCGTGAGTTACAACAATTGCACTTATTAAAGCAGCTACAAGAATTACTGAAGCGAGTTCAAATGGAAGAAAAACAATATGCTAATAAATGAATTACGATTTCTTAACTCTTATTTATTTTGAATTGATCTTGTGTGGAATAGTGGTTATTAGTGAAACAAAAATACTTGTACAACCCACCAAAGTAACTCCGATCCATCCCCATAAAAATAATCAAACTTTAAAATATATTTTTAAATTATTTTGATAAACTACTTTAAGTAATTTTTTTTGAAAATAACCAATTGGCATTGAAGAGAGAGAATTTTTATAATATAGAGATGTTTGAAAGTATCATAAAAGTTAACCGTAACTTCTATTAAAAAAATTAAAAATAACTAAATAATAAAGTTTTGATAAAAACAAATCCATCAACATATCATACTAAAAGTTATTAAGAAATAAATCACTTCTTATAATTATAGTCAAACATAATTTCTGTAAATTTTATATATCTATAGATAAATTTATTAAAAAATAATTAAAAGTAACTTGAAATAATATAATTACTGAACTAAAAGTGTAGACTGTAGACGATTTGGATTGAAAAGGATGAGGGTAGCTCCCAAAATTAAATTTATTCTTTCTTAGCAATTACTGAACAGAGTGCGTTTATTGGAACTCATTAAAATAAAATTCATATGCAAGTGTACTTTCAAGTGGCTCCAAGCCTCCAACTTTTTCACAAAGTGGATTTGTTTTTCCAATTTACTTTACTGAAGTTACACAACATATTATATATAGTGGTGAAAAGGTTATAGTAATTAATAATTAGTTTATGATTAAAGCAACAATTCTTTCTTTTACAAAAAAGAAATAAAATATAAAAGACACTTTATGGGGAAAGCCAAGTGAATTGTCAAATAAGCGCACGTGTGCTGATTCACCCGTATTTGGGTGGATGACAGTGTACAAGGCTTTTTCACTATTTTAATCTTGCACGAGTGGTGCTCCCTTCCCACGTTATCCTTTTTCCCACCGATAGTGATATCTCTCACCCGTCCCCACCCACCACCCAAAACAAAAATAATTGTTTTTAATTGAAAAATAAATTTAATCCACCCACATGTAGTTAATATTAATATTTGGGAGAACTGTGGATAGATCCCACATTACCATATTAATTGTAGAATTGGACCTAATTAATTTTAAAGTTTGTGGAAACTTACTTGCATAAAGTGGAACCTTAGTTGCATATTGTAGAAGATTAATTACATATTGTAGAAGCTTACTTGTATTTGCAATTGACCATTTTGCATTTTTGTAAAAGCTTACTTGCATATAATAGAACATTAGTTGGATATTGTGTAAGGTCCCATTCTATAATTAATTTAGCAATTTCCCAATTTACCCTTAATATTTTGTTATGAAATTAGGGAAAAGAAAAGCGAAGAAGAAAATTAGAGAATAAGAAAGTCATTCTTATTCACTCTATGGAGTACAAAGTACATAAATGATGTCATCATTTACAGGCATCTCTTTATAATATCAAAATAAATCAATTCCATGATTATATGAAATAATAGAGTGATATAGGGGATTATGGGGAGAAATGGACACCTGTATAATATTCATGACATTCCTCTTTAGATGTCCATGACTAAATGTGGGCCTCATTAAAAAACTTCAACTATAAAAAAACTCGATGGGGGAAAAAGCCTAGTAGACGAAAAAGGCACAACGTTTATAGATATACTTAATAATGTTGTCTTATGAAAAATCTTTTTAGGAAAGCCCAGTGGAATAAAACCTAGATGAGGAAAAAAAGTTCAGTGTATATTGACCCTTTATTGATAATGTCAGTTGAGATCTTTGAGTATGCAAAGTTTGATATCACAAAAACTTTTCAAATATTGTTGCAGAAATGATGTGGTGAACATAACTACTAGACTTTCATTTGGAATTATTTGCTAGATATTAATTTCATGTTCCTTTTTAGAATTACGAGACAAATAGCACATTTGTGATATATCAATATGTGGATCAAACTATGTTCTATTGACAAGCATCCAATTTCCACTACAATGCTTTCATATTGGTGAAGAACTATATCATGCTTATCAGCCAATGATATATTGGGTCTTATGTGGCTAGCAAGACACATAAGCACTTTGATTGTACTAAGACATGGTACTTCTAGACCAAGTATTTCATCATCAGCTTCTTGAGGTCTACAGACATGTACTTCCAGGCCAATGGATATGATTTATCCATAAAACCACTTTAAGACCTTTGTATACAAATTTCTTGATACACTGGTGATTTGACCATGTTTTACTATAGTAATTCATGGTTGATTGTTTGATTTTTGAGGAATTAACTAGTTTAAAATACATGTTTTGATGTGAATTATAGTAATATATTTTTATGGGTTTTAATTCTCATTTACCATTTTTGTAAAGACAAAAATATCTAATTGTGCATTATTTTAATTAATTCTCATTGATGAGTTGGAATTAGATTTTACAGGAACCTAAAATGATTTTTCATGTCAAGAAGTCAAAAGGAAAATGTCTCAAGGGGACTTAACTTTGAGGAAATTGTAGAGAAATGGCCAACTAAATGGAGCTATGCGTTTTGGCTTCCAGGTCACGACCAATAACTTTATGTTGTGACTAAAATACCCCCACGTCGCGACTTAAAGGAGTATATGTTGTGACTAGAGTGCTTTAGAGATAGAATCAAGTTTTATACATCATATTTCGATTTTTGGAAAAAAGAGGGGAATGCTAGCCTCTACCTCTCTTCTAGACTCTTTTATTTTCATCTCCTAGGGTTGTTCAAGTTCTCCCACCCCTAATCATTGATTGGGATCCATTCTCCACTTTATTCCATCACTTTTCTTCTTCATCTACCATTCCCCTTCATCTTGCATGGCTGTTGCTAAGATTCCAAGACTTACAACAGCTGTTCCAAAGACCATGAGAGGCTGAAACATATTGCCTTGAGGAGTTTGATGAAAGCCTGAGCTTGGGACTTCATTCGGGGAGCTTTACTTCATCCTTTCCATTGCTTTATATCATTTCAGTTGTTCTTAGTTAGAATCTCTGGACTGTTATAACAGTTGGATTCCATTGTTGCTTTCATTATTACTATGGATTGGATTTCGTGTTTTGTTCTTGGTATTTATTTTGTAATGAAAATTCTTCATTTAGTTTTGTGAATTTGGTTGGGTTCAATCCAAGTTCAGTATTGATTGAGTGTGATATCTTGTTAGCATAATAGGTTATTGTGTTAATGGTATTGATACCATTGTAACAACCTCAACCAATAGCTAAATTAGAGGTAAGTTTGTATCTTTGAAAACCTTTGGGTCAAGAGTTTCATAACATATTAATTTCACCTAAGTTTGGAAGGTTTCTAAGCTAACTTAAGTTTGGTTTTCAAAGTAACTTCCCCAAAACTTTTGAAGTGATGAAGGCCTAATCAATACTCCAAAAAGGCATTTCCATCAATTGAGTTTTCAATCTACCCATCTTATTGCTTTCATGATTCCTAGTTTAATATACCCTGAAAATCCAAAAAGATCCTAGTTCTACTTTCTGCAATTTAATTCAGTAAGCAAACCCCGGTTTTCATCTTTTCGCACGGTTTTGTCACTTAGACTACTTAGAATCATTTAGACTCCTCAAAATGAACATGACCTAGATTGCACCACTATAGTGCATTCCTATCCGGAATCTATATAGTTTTTGAGAGCCCATAACGACTAAGGCTTTATCAAATTGTTGATTTAAGTTTTGAGAGCCATTGATTTGGTTCTTGTGTAATATTGGTGTCAACTTACGTGTTGAACTTGGGTTCAAACCGTGTGATCGAGGTAGTCTAGTAGTTGCATGAGCATCTAGTTGTTTTTTGAGTCTTTAGAGTAGCTTTTAGCTTTGCATTTGTGTTTGAGTTGTTGCTCTAGTAGATATCTGGCATTAAATCTGTGTTTGTTGCTATCATGTTCTGCAGAAGAGCCTGTGAGACTATTAAGTCACGACCAAAAGTCCTTAAGTCGTGACCTTTAATCTTCTAAGCCCAGAAATTCCTCTCGGTACATTTTTAGTCGCGAGATAAATGTGTTGACTTGCTTCCAAGGCTCTTGGTACAATTTTTGTTGCAACAAAAATTTTATTTAGTCACGACCTAAAACCCTTTTCAAGCAGAAAGACCCTCCTAAGCCTTTTTATTGACCCATCTTCACTCCACATTTCAATTGAATGTATAGTTATACTCATACATCATACATACATACATACATACCATATACTCTTGCACTCCATTCATTTATCCATTTTATCTGAATTATCTTGTGTGCGAGAAATTTTTACATATTTTCACTGTGCATGCAAAGAAGAATTGAACCTTTAGTGCCCTATATACCTGAGTTAAAGAGGCATTTGCGAAGGCTAAGGAGAGAGCTTGGGTTAACAAACATTAATCCCCATTATCCTGACCAATCCACTGGTGAAGAAGAGAAAACCCTAGTAGAAAATCAAATCATGAAAGGAGCAGGGGAAATGGGCTGAATGGAATGGGCATGAGGGGTATGGTGAGAATAATGGTATCAATGGGTAGAATAGAGGGAGAACAATTAAAGACCTTACCTAGTCTGATGCTAATTTTAAACCTTTGCATGTTGCATTACCTACTTTTGAAAATGATTTTGAACTGAAAGGACAATTATGTTAGGATAGGATTTGACCAAGAGGGGGTGAATTGGTCTAATTAAATTTTTCGCAAACTTTGAAAATAAAACAGAGAGAGAAGAATAATGAACACGGGAATTTATCCTGGTTCGGTCAACTTGACCTACGTCCAGTCCTTAGAATCCTCTAAGCTTTTCAAATCCACTAATCAATGAATATTACAACAGCAATGAAGGAAGACTCTCCCCCTTCCTAACTCAATTCAACCCACTGACACTTTTGCTCGTGTCTCTTACACTCAAGATTTTCTAATCTTGAGTAACTCTCACAGAATCAAAGTATTTATGATCGTGAGAATGAAAACAGAGGAGGAAGATGAAGAACAATAAATGAACATCTTAGTAGTTGTGTTCTCTGCTTTGTGGACTTGAATGCTTCTCCTTTTATAGTTGGGAAGTAATAAATGTCCGTTAGAAACATTCAAATTTCTGTTACTCTCATCTTCTTCGTTCACCTTCTCGCATTAAATGCTTCTGACATGAGGTATGGTTGTCTCTGTGATTTTATCCCTTGAATCCTTTTCCGGTGAGGCAATCAGACATTTCATACTCTGTTAATCAATAAAATAAATGAGCATTTATGAGAGAAGATGTGTCACACCTTCCTTTTCTAGCTTTATCATACATTAGAGACCTTAACTAAACCACTTGAAACTATTACATAAACTAGAATTAGTCATCCAAATGAATTTCAAATTTCTCACCCGAGTTACTATTCACTTGGTAACTTGAAAATTTTGGCCAACTTTGAAAATTCATAACTAATTCTA